>PVKA01008822.1:0-71218 GCA_004027165.1 Ctenomys sociabilis
AAGAGGGAGATACAGACAGACAGATAGGGAGAGAGAGAGATTGGATTGGATTGGACTGGATTGGATCAGAGTGTGGGCTGTTGACAGAAAGAACATAGCTCAGAAAAGGTGAAATCTCACTATCTTATTTGTAAGCACCCTGATCTCCAGAAAGCATCCGTGTGAAATGTGGAGCAGTGAGAGACTGAGGCTTAGGGAGGACCTGGCCATCTTTGTATGTCAGGAAATGTCTATGATGCGGGGCAGAATCATAAAGGCTAATAGCAAGCCAGTTCTGAATCCATCCCTTCCTAGCAGACCATGATGGGCTGGAGACTGGTGAGAAGCACTGTGAAGAGTGGCAGGGAAGTGTTTCTCTCTAGCCAACTGTGGAAAGTAGCTTCTGATGGAGAAGTAGTGGAAAGCATCTGTGGTAGCAGTACCCGCGATGGACGCTGCTGATCGTGACGCAAGGTGCCCACGCCAGTTACTTATAACAGCAAGGGAAGTTGTTTCTTCTACCTTTTTTCCTTGTACCACACCTCTTCTTCCTGGTAAAGGGGACTGAGCTGTTTGTGGTGTGCTGAGGCAGACAAAGTGAGGTTTTCTGATGGGAAATCAAAGCTCTCCTCATGCTGGCAGTGAGCTGTGACTTCACAGCTACCTCCCTTAGAGGGAGGAGCAGGCTGAAGCAGCTGCTTTCACTTTTCCCCTAGGAGATTTTTTTGGTTTCATTTTTTTTCTCTCAAGACAAGAGGAGCTGCAGAGGGTAACCAAGTCATTCTGGATAGAAAAGAAGGAGGGCTAGCCTGAGAACATCCTACAAAGAACTATGCGAAGGAGCCAAGGAAGATGAAGAAGGGTGAAGAAAGAGGCCCATGGAACACTTTTCTCTGTTTTGCAAGCTGCAGCCTCATAGCCTGTACCTTTGTCAGCTGCCTCTCCCTCACAATGAGAAATACTCACTGTGGTCCATTAAATGTGGTCAGATTTACAGCATGTGTTGAAGCTGAGCCAATCTAAAGAGTTAAAAAACTGAGGTGCAGCCAGTTAGGGACACTTTGCCTTACTCCTTTTCAGTCCTCTTGTCATCCTGTCTTGAAAGCTCTGGAAAGTCTCCAGTCTTATCATCTAGGATGGGTAATTCATCCCTGTCTTTGCTTTTCTGGCCCCTGCTCCAGGGGTCTTTCTTCTGCCAAGTGTCCCCTACGGCCACTAATCCTGAGTCTTGCAGGCTGACTATGCCCTCTGGTGGAGCAAAAGGTGGTGAATGAGGTCGAAAAGGGAACTCCTTCCAGAAAACGTAACCCTGGCATGCTTCCCAGAAAAATCTTTGGTTAAAGCAACACAAACCCTAAATGAATACAGCTCAGTATGCCTGTGATATATTAATATCCTGATAAGCTGGTCAGAACACGTTTCCAAATAGACCTATTATATAAGTAGCAGTAAATACTAATCATCTCTCACTTCTGTGTGGTTCATGCAGAGAGAAGGATCTAGAGTGTGGCATCTCAGAGCCCCACAGACAGCATCCGGGTCATGCCTACCTCGGCCTAAGGTGAAGTCATGAGGCCTTGTAACATAGGTCCCTCGTGACATCCACATCACACACTCGTGTCCTTTGCCCACCTTTTTAATGCATTTCTATTTTGTTTTATAACCTTCAATCTGCCTCCTATCCTGGTCAACAGTATCTATCTTTTCTTCCCTTGCTTCTGCCTTGGATGCTTTTATGGGCATTGATTTCCTTCACTGGTTCCCAAAGAGTTTCTTTTCCTTAAGCAGGAGCAGCATTCCCATGGATTACAGTGTCTGCCACTCTGCACAACGATTTATTGCCGTCTTGGGTTTTATTCTCCCCTACACACACAGCTAAACCTCATTCATTTCATTTTCTGGGGCAAGCAGAATGGAAAGAGTTGCTATTAATAGGAGAAAGGATGTCATGCTGGCAGACACGATGAGTGAAATTCCAGGCTTTACAATTCCAGGCTCACCCGTGTCTGAGATCTACTCTTCCCCATCTAAGGGACCAAGCATGCAGGAGTCTGTGTGTAAAGTGACTCCCCTAAGTGTCTGGACTCTTTTTTGGCTTCTGCAGTGAAATGATGTTCATGTATTTGGACATGATGGCCCATACATCCTCCAATTTTTCCTGTACCAGTCAGGAGTGTGGCTGAGGCTGTAGATGGAAGCTGAATGCAGGATAGGTGAGGTGGGTGGAGACAGAGGCGTGTGGCCTGTGGGTACAGCACCCTTCCATGACCATGACTTCTTCTGAGGTTTCCCAGATAATAAGGTAGGTAAAGGCAATTGAAATTGCCTTGCAAGTTATTTTTTTACATTGATAGACATATTTATTAATCATTTATCGCAAATGAAGTAGTAAAACCATTTCTAACAGTGTCTTGTATATAGTGGATCTCTTCAGATTGTGCCTACACAATGTTCCAGCTCCTTTTGTGTTACAAATCCTGCCAATTCTTTCTGGCTAATGAGAGTAGGACACAGGGCACAGTCTCAGCGGAACCACACTCGGCATGCTGTGGACTGGCACCAGCTGTATAAATTTATGCCTTTCTTCACACTGGAGCAATAACCACAAAGAATCTCTTAGTGGGCTGCACATGTAGGGCCTGAGTTTCCTCAATGAATTTAACCTTCCAGAAGATCACAAAGATGCACAGAGCTACAGAAAATATGGGACCTCTCCCTTGGGGAAGAGCTGTGTTATTGGGCCCGTAATTCCTCCTATGAAGATAAGACTTCACAAAATACCCCTGGAGAAGTGCACTTGCAGCAGCAGCTCCTGCATTAGTGTGGAATGGGGTCTCTTTGTCCATGTATTCCTCAAAGCCAGGCTAGAAACAATTGTGCAGAGACTTGAAACCATATTTCTAGAAAGAGCCATGTTGTATAATGCATGCAAGTATTGTGATTGCTGAATCTAATGATAGCGTTAGACCTAACTTAGGGGACTTTTTCCAAGCATCTTATATGCATATTGATCTAGTGTCTGTTTGATCCTCCATGAGAGATAACAGACGGGCAATGAATAAATGCTGGAGCCCAGGTCTAGGTTTGCCTTCCCCAGGTGAGCTTCCATATAAGAACTTCAGGAAACATAACCCAGCTGCTTAACTTATTTGAGTTCCTGTCTTATCCCTGAAGGCAACCCATTTGTATTAAGATGAAAACTCCAAACATGAGCGTAGGTAGGCTCCCATGCCTGCCTTGAGCTTGGTCAATGCCAACCAACCTCCAGCTCTTGTATACTCTGCCTCAAAGGTATGGGAGGACAGACTTTTGGGAAAGAAAGGAAGGACATAGAATCAGTTTCCTTTGGTGTACCCAGGGAGCACAATGTTTCTTCTCTCCAGAAATCATTTTGGACTGTGTCCACACCCTTATGTGAGAAAGCAACAAAGAAGAATATCAGAGGTATTGAGGACATATGGCCTCAGAGAAGTAAGCTATGCCAACACTACTGTCTGTCTTAATCTCCTCAGCTCTACTGTTTGTTTCACTGTTGCCCACCTCCGTTGACCTCAACTCTGTGGTGCAGTGTGTCTCAGGGTTCACAGGACAAACAGCCTCTCCTCCTTCATCTGCCTGTGCTGCTGTTCCTCCTTCTGTGCATATTCTGCTGATCACTGAACACCAGCCACAAGTTTAGTGAAACCAAAACTTGCATCCTAGGAGATTCCTTTTTGTTTTAATTTCCTCCTGAGGAGAAAGGAGCCTAGTCTGATCTCTGATGTCCCCAGCAGGGACCAATAATGTAGCTCACCTTTGTCCGTGGGCTTTCATCCTGTACTTTAAGCCACCCACAGTCCACTGTACCTAAGAACATCGAGTGGCAACTCCAGAAATAATCAAGTCCTGAGATTCGCACTGTGTGCAACTGGGGAAGCAAGAACAAGTCTTTCACTAGCTCATTCCATCTTACATGGGAGGGGCATCGTCCCAATGAGCAGCAACATCCAGGGTGATGTTCTGCGAGTGCAGGAGAGAGAGCACAGGGACGTTGTTTTGTGATAGTGCACTGCTTTAATTGTTCCTTCTTATTTACTGTTCTTGATCTCTTTCTGTGCCTAACTTATAGTTATAACCTAATCATCGGAGTGTGTGCAGGCATGGAAGGGCATGTGTACATAGCTAGGAGCTGTCTGCAATTCCAGCCATCCTTCAGGGTCTTGGAGGTCCACCCTCCAGATAAGGAGGAACTTCTGACATAGGAGGTCATCTGAGAGATAGATCACCTTGTGCCCAGAAATCAGCTGATCAGTGGGCCAAGAGGAAAGGAGCAAAGCCTCAAGAGTGAGATTAGTTAGATGTGCTGGGAAGATATGAAGAAACACCACATCGGTCACACAGTCATGAGATGGAAAACAGTGAAATGTGTCTCCCAGAAGGAGACAGCAGAAAGGATGCATCTTCATCCCTCTGCCTTACAATAAACCCCTCAATGAGAACAGCAAAAGGAGGGTCCTGTGGTTAATTTTGCAGTATACCTTTGTATTCTGGTTAATGTTACTGGATTCTTCTGTGTTCTACTGATGAGAAGTAAAATATAACTTTTGGTACTGAATGCCTTTATTTCT
Organism: Ctenomys sociabilis; assembly: GCA_004027165.1. Lineage (NCBI taxonomy): Eukaryota > Metazoa > Chordata > Mammalia > Rodentia > Ctenomyidae > Ctenomys > Ctenomys sociabilis. The sequence continues at coordinate 4,587 of PVKA01008822.1, forward strand.
CCCAAGAAATACTCATAAGATATGAAGGCATGCCTTGCAGGGTGCACGTTAGCAATTGGGCTTTCCCACTTCCTTTCTTATTCAATGGTGTTTTGCTGTTCATCTTAAAAAGAGTCTAAACTTGGAGTGTTCAGGAGAGCCCCACCTTTTTTAAGAGGATGGGATTTGTGATGGGGATACAGAAGGCAGGCTGGTCGCCAGCAGAGCCTCCTAGGATCACTGCAGACTGAGGTGTGAGCAGGGTCACACTGACACCAGCACCTGAGACCTTGGACATCAGCTTCACCTTATGCAGTTGAGACACAGAGGCCCAGGAAGACCATGTGACTTGCCACAGGCATGCACTGCAGATCGTCTCATCTGGGACTTGAGCTGTGTCTCCTCCCACCCCCAGTTTTGTTTTGATGATTCCATGAGATGCTAATTACACATGAAGGGGTTTTGCATATTGTCATGCATGAGGAAAGTTTAAGTTATTTTTCTGCTTAATTAACAAAAGCACGCTTATCAAATAGCTGTGGCTTTCTCTCCCTGCAAGCCTTTGTGAGCTTTGAAGCTTCTGGTAGCACGGTTCACATGTGCCACAGATGCAGGCATGTGAGGCTCCTGGCAGCCTGCGGAGAGTAACCATGGAGAAGTCTGGAGAGAGTGCAGCGTTTGGGCTATGCACGTGGCCAGCTGTTGTCTTAGAAACACCTGGCTAGGAAGCATGCCCGTTACATGTGCCTTCCACTGCAGAGCTCACTGTTTATCAAATGACCATGACCATCTCAGGGTGCACTAGGGGTTTAAAGGCAGATACAGAGAGTGCCCTTACCCACCCTCATGGTTACCATATGAACCAGTGAGGGGGGATGATGGAGCCGCATCAGGTGCAAGCTGATAAGAGGCAGGATCTTTGTAAAGGATGCTACACATGGGTGAAGAGGTAGGAAGTGCTCTAGCCAGGGGCAGAGAGTGAGATGGGCCATGGTGTGGCATGGTGTGCCATCTAAGGAGTCAAGAAAAGACTGCATACTCAGTGCTTCACAGCTTCCCCATATAGCAGTGGACTGAATGAGGTCGGAAGCCTGAGCAGCACCCATACTTCTGGCACTGTTATATCCTTCTGACGTGATTAAGCTTCTTGCTGAACAGGTTGGAAACCACGGAAGTGTTTGAATTAAGTGAGTGTCAAAACCACTTATTTATTTATTTAATAAGTACAGGGTCTCACTACACATATCAGACTCATAGTTATTCTGTTTCTAGCCTCCAAAACTCTGGAATTATAGGTGTGTACACCATGCCCAGTTTCAATTGCCATCTCAGTGCTCCCTGGGGGCTGGGCCACCACAGCAAGCCAGGGATTGACCCCCTGGTCCCTGTGTCTGCCTAAGCAGGCACTTTAATCCACTGAGCTATCTGGCCAGCCCTTCAAAACCTTTTGGAGAAGTCCCTCCAAGATTTCCTAGCAAGATGGGTTGGAGAGGCTGTGCTTGGAGTCAAGAGGCTAGGTATAAAGAGTAGTGCCACCAAGTTCCCGCTGGGTGAGCTGAGCGTGGATCCAGCACTGCACTGCTCCTTGCTCAGTGTTCAAAGAGCCATCAGTGTGCAAGAGTTAGGGAATGAAGTGAGCTTACTGAAGGTCTGAGATGGGGAGAATTTATGCATGGAAGGAATAGCTCCCTTAGATCCCTACAGGAATTAGGGATGGAGCCTATGACTTTATGGAGGCTAGGCAAGGTTAATAATGACAAGCTAAAGTCCCAACCCCTGTTTATTGTATTTTGAGGCAGGCTTTCACTAATTGGAGTTAGTACCTGGATTGAACTCCAGTTGCCAGTCCTTGTGTCTCAGCCTCTCATATCTGTGATCATAGCCATGTGTCACCTGCCCAACAAGACAGGCTTCTCTTTAGAGCTTCCTATATTTTGTTCAGGGATAGGCATTGCAGATTGAATGCTAAAATAGGGCCATTTCTTTTCACATCCATCTCAGGTTTGTCATCCTTTGCCCGCAGGGCCCCCTGCCTTCTCTCATTTAAGCGCTGTTAGCTTCTTTGTTTCATAAACTCCCAAAGTATTGAGAGTAAGGAATATGTGTTGTTCTGAAGAGCAAGCACTGCATCTCTACAGGCATTTAAACCACAATAATAAATGTGTAACATCAAGTGTGGTACTACAGGCATGTACTTAGGTGCTTGGAAGACAACACTGAGGAGGGGAGCTGCTGCCTCCAGCAAGAAGCATGAGTGCATTACTGCCTCCCCACACTTGCAAAGCCTTTGTACTCTTCCTCCGAATGCATGCACTGACCCTCCCAGCAACCTCAAAGCAGAGTGGGAAAACGATTCTTCCCCATCTGATACACAGGGAGAAACCGAGTCATAGAAAGACTACACATCCAGGCTCATCTCAAGAGACAAAGTGTGAGAACCAGGACGGGGGTCCTAGGAGTCCATGAAAGTCAAACCAGAATCATTGGCTTTGGCTACTGCCTCACATTTATGAGCAAACTAGCGGAACTGCTATTAAATGAAATATTCCAGCACATGGCAGCCTCCAGATGGCAATGATCTTGTTAAAATCTGAATAACATCCAGTGCATCATCAAGCTTGCTGGTGTTCATGGTGACATCTCTGATTCCATTATCCGCAGAAACACCAGCATTTTATCTTGGGTTAAAAAACTTGAACATTCAGGCTTCATTCCAAGTCTTTTTGGAAGTAAATCACTTTGGGCTCATGAACAGAACAGTGACGTAGATTTAACCTCGATGGCCCCCTTATTGGTGACTTATTTCCAGTGTCCATCCGTAGGACTTCGACTCACTTGCAAAGTTCTAGCATGAGTACCAGGCCTGCAGGGATTCCTTGACCCAATAGACGATGCTAAACTCTCCAACAACTATTTTCTACACACCATTCACTGCATCCTATGGCAGAGTACATGTCATGTCTTCATTACAGTTGTCCTTCTTTATGTGCCTTCTGTATAAATAGAGTATGCCTGTGTTGGGCTTGCTTGCCTCTGGATTGAATCATTTCTGTGCATAATTCAATACATGGCATATACTAGATGCTCAGTAAATAAAGTGATATCTAAATGGATAAAGACAACTATTCAAATGTTCCTGTTTGTCCTGTTCACTGTGAATGGGCAGACCATTCAGTGAGCCTGAACAAGGGGCAGGGATTCAGAGAGTATGAATGCCTCACACACAGCCCTTCCTGCCAGCCTGCCGCAACACCATCCTGTCTGTATGACAGGACATTTGCTTAGTCTTTGTCTGTATGTGTAAGATGTTGCATAGTTTGGAAGCTAAAAACACCCTACAAGGGAAGGCCCAGCAAGCCCTTGGGCCCAGCTATGGCTGGCTATCCTGCCTTGTGGCCCACTCTCTCCAGCCCATATTCCTTCTTCATGCCCAGCTCTGATTTTCATCATACTCTTAAGGCTCTCACCCATGTACTGTGTCTTTCAAGGAATGCAGCCATTGTGCACTCCAAATATGTACTAAGGACAACAGCTAGAAAGCAAAAGTAACCATACAAGAAAGATAAGAAACCACTTGCATGACAGCGCCAGTCCCCCCTGCACCCTGGAGCAAGCTACAGTGTTGGCAGGTGGGGACTCTGCCAGCTGATATTTCTCTCAGGCCTTCATATTCTGTGTCTTCCCAAATCCCAATCCTGTTGCTGTCTGGTCGGATCACAGGCTGTGTTCCCAAGCTTCAAGCAGTACTTTCATTCTAGGACACTCAAAGCTGACTGTCTCCATTTGCCCAGGTTTCTTTTTTAATTGTAGGTCAGTGTAATGTTCACCCCTTCAATAGTGTCCCAGTCTACACAGTCTTGTTCTTCACCCCAGGGTTTGAAATTCTGTAGCGTTCCCTTCAGTTCTCCAGGTGGCTGTGTGTAGCCCATCTCTCAGTGTTCCAGAACCTGGGTAGAGTGATCACTGCATCTCCTTCAGCCAGAGTGGTGCTTCTTCTCCCAACGGGCCTTGATTGCAGGCCTGGGAAGCTCTTTCCTCTGCCCTGGAGCCAGGGACCCACTCAGCTCCTATGCCCAGCACCACAGAGCAGCCACTCCTCTAGGGTGGGTCCTGTCCTGCTCCCAGAATCCCTCCCACACTGCCTTCAACAGCATCTTCTAGTGGGGCACAGTCTGAGAATCCTGGAAGTATTCTCTGTGTTTCCTTCCTCAGCATGAGCCCGGAGATGAGGATTAGTATGCAGATGATCATCATGGAGCCAGTCCTCAGACAGGAGAGGAGCAACATTTTGGGGTACGTGGCCATGCGTGCAGGCCTGAGGGAGAGGGCTATAGCTGGCAGGCACACCAACACCAGCAGGGGCCAGGAATGAGGGCAGGGTCTTCAGGGAGCTGGGTGGAACAGACTGCTGCTCTGTTCTGTGAACTTGCACACCTCACAGGTACTCAGGGCCAGCAATCCCACCTATCCTTCTAATTCTCTTCAAAGCTCGCCTGGAGCTTTGTTCCTCAGATTCCCTTGATGGGCTTGCACTTCCTGTCTGGAGTCCAGAGCTGCAGAGGCCTGGAGACTCCTTTCTCCAACCTTACCTTCTTTGGTTAGCAGTTGAGGCACAGCTACAAGAGAGTCCTTCCCTCAGATGAGACACCTGCAAGATGTGTTCACTTTCCCATCAGCCTAGAAGATAGAGTTTTAGGCCTTTCCACTGTCCTCGAGCCTCAGACTGGTGAGGTGAGGCTTGGCTAAAGGGGCCACTTCATCATCTTTTCCTGCAACCTGATGGTGGCTCCTCTGGAAAGCCAGATCCTGCTGGACAAGTCCAAAGATGTGACGAACTGGATCAGAAATTGGGTTCTCCTGACCCAGCAGTTCTTCATTCTACTAAGTGTCCTGGAATTGTTGAAGAAACCCAACAGAAAGGAGCTGAACATTCTCCCCTGTGTATTGAGCAAGGACTCTAGGGCTGCAGCAGGCTGTGCAGAGAGCTCCTCTTCCCCCCAGGAGCTACAATCCTTCTAAGGGACGTGTTCTGCTCAACCTCCTCTCTCAGGGGAATTAAGCCATCTAAATTAACTATCTGGAGGGATTCAATTAGCTCTTCTTCATGTAATGATTCTTAGGTTCTCTTAGGAGAGTACTGGCTTCACAAGCCCCAGATATGCCCCCCTCCCCACCACCTCACAAAGGCTTACTTAGATCTCTCAGGGCAGGAATGGAGAAGGACCTGCCCAGCTGCCCAGGGGTGCATCTGCATGCTGGTCTATCCTCTGGTTCTGTCTCTGTCTGCTCTTCCTAGTGGCAGAAATGGTGCTTTGTAACTGCTTGGCTTCTATCCTGGGGTGCTTACCAGCTGCACCTTGCTTTTACCTTGGCCCCAGGCAATAGATTTTACACAGTGGCAGTGCAGAGAGATGAAATGATTAGTGACCAAGACCATGCAGTAGCTCAGAGAAGCCTCCTTCAAAGCAGGAGTCCCCTTTATTACCCCAGAATTCTAGTTTCTTTGAGTCTCCTCTTCCTTCCTGTGTACTGTGGGTACTGACACACAGGGGGTTGCATAATGCTGAGTGTGAACCAAATGGTTCTGTGCCTTCAGTCCCATAGCAGGATGGAGTTATGAGTGTGCATGGTCATACATGCATGGTCACACACGTCCATTATCACGTACGTACACAGCCTTTAGAACAGAATACCAGGCAGCAGGCATTTTGCATACTGACCAGTCAAGACCACATGGGTGCTGCATTTACATTCACTGGGTGGAAGGAAAACATTGACTGTGTTTGTTCTCACATGTGCTGTGGTAGCACTGGGTCTGGGGTGTAGTTTTAGTCTCCTTAGCTGTGAGGTTTCCTCACCTTCTTGGTGTTCAAAGGCTAAACATAGATGAGCAGGGTGATGATAGGTGGGTGACAGAGACAGAACCCATGCCTGGGGAGTGGCAGAGCTTGTGTCTAAGCAAGGGGGTGGAGGTGAATGTAGGTCCAAAGCTGGGATTAGGCAGAGCACAGCAAGCCTCAACCAAGGCTTGATCACCAGGCAGGTACATCTATGTTGGCCACATTAAACCCTGGGATGGGCAACTGTGTATTTCCAGCTCCTCCAGTCGAGCCCTGTGTGTCTGGCATGCACCATTCATCCCTATTCACCTGAACAGATCCCTATTCACCTTGACCTAGGAGGAAGGTCAGTGCCCTGCTGGGCCAGGGCCTACTTGTCTGGGAACTGGGTGAAGCCCACCTCTGGTACAGGCTTTATACAGGCTGGCTAATGAGGACAGGATGCCAGGCAGCACAAGAGGGAGAAGAAATGAGATGGATTTGCTGCCCAGGTTCTTGTTTATTTTCCAACCTCTGTCTTGCCAGTATGACTGCCCATAGAAGAGGCACCAGCTCAAGCTCAGGCCCTTTGTATCTCTCAGGGATTCTCTGAGGTCGCTAAGCAGACTACTTCATCTTAGGACTCTCATCATTCTTTGTCCTCATAATAACTGAAAAAGCCTCAGACACTATATTGTACACCGGCTTACAGTGATCAGGGCTCCTGCAGAGTAAGGACTCCATGCTGAAATTGGGTGATTTGAGAAGAATTTAATAAAGTGGTTATTTACAAAGGGGAAGCCAAGGTGTAGGAAAACCGTCAGGGACATCAGGACTCTGCAGCTGGAAGAAAGGGGGCATCATTAACACTTCCAGAAGAGAAGAAGGTTACAGAACTCACCAGGGAGTGAGGTTATGTGGAAAGGGCCTATAGCCAAGGACTGTGATCTTCGATCTTTGCCTGAGGCAGCTGCTTCTTCTCTCCAGTGCCTCCATTGGCTCCGTTACACTGGGGTCTCCCTGGTGCCCATGTAGTGTGGTCTGCAGAGCAAGCTGGGCATAGAAACATCATGGTGCACAGTGGGGGGAGCTGCATGTCTCGGTATTCTTCTCCCAAGGCCTCCTTTCTCTCTTGGGCTACACCTCTATCCTGCCACTCCAGCACTTCCCTCAGCACCTTTGCTCATTGTCTGAATCCTCCATCTGCTGCAAAGGTGATGCTCCTGGCCTGCTGTGTTTGGCACAGTCCTTCTGTACTGCAGGTTCACTACAGCCTTCAGGTAGATCTAAACTGCCCTGAAGTAACCACAGATGTGTGAGTGTTGCCTGGCATAGAGAAATAACCAGGTCAGGCTGAGAAGCTTTAGTATGAAATACTTGAAGTGATTCACACTTAGGGGACATAGTTAGAATTTTAGAAGGTTTGCATGTACTTAGTGATTTACCTTGAGGATGTAGCCAATATCAAACATAATATCTGTTTTTTTTATATGTTTCTTTACATATACATGCATGTCTGAAAGTAGCATTATATTAATCATTAATACTTCTAATGAAACATTTCATGGTGTGGAATTTTCAATTTACAGTATCACATTGGAAATAAAATAATAATCAGCTTTGGACAATTTAAGATTTCCAGATTAGGGGTATAGTATTTGCTGTCCTTCCAGAATTCCACATACTACAAAAAGGTGAAGAACGAGAATGTTGCTGCCACCTCATAACAGGATAGAGTATGTCTGGAGAATACTCATAGGAGATACAAAAATTACAGAGAAGATGTTGCTGGAATATGAAATTATATTTAAACTAGGGCTTAGTAGAATAAGAATTTGTATGTAAAATAGTAAAGACCTTTCAAATAAAGCAAATGGCTAAGTCCCAAAAATGAACACTGTTTAGGTAACTGCAAGAATTAGCTTAGTATGCTTAAGACATACCCTGCCTGAGCAGCATGACTGTTCATCAGAGAAACAGAACCAATCATCTCTCTCTCTCTCTCTCTCTCTCTCTCTCTCTCTCTCTCTCTCTCTCTGTGTATGTCTGTCTGTCTGTCTCTCTTTCTTGACTGACCTATATATTGTAAAAATTGTCTCAGCCTATAATTTATCATCCACCTCTCTGTCTAGAGATCATAAGAAGTGACCGTCACACCAGTGACATTCCAGGCTAAGCTGCAATTTTCTATGAGCAGAAGAAATACATATCTTGGTTCAAGGAGAACCTATGAGGATGTATTCCACTAGGACCTGAAATGGTCTGAGTGATTCCAGCCCATATTAGTGAAGAAGAAAAATCTTCTTTACTTAGTCTGCTGATTTAAGCACTGTTCTTTCTAGAAACACTCTCACAAGCAAACCCAGAAAGAGCCAGGCAGTCTGGGCATCCTATGGGTCAGTTGAATCGATGCATAAAGTTAACCATCAGAGGGCAAAAAACACAGCTTTCCAAAAATCACTCACCAAAGCCCAAGGTCAAATGGCAGGTTGAGTGTAAGATAGATCTCTGCTGAATTCATAACCAGCAATTTTGGGGTCCCTTGCCTAGGAACAATTGCCTCTCTGGAGGGTTGCAGAGATATTAGTCTCTCTTGGAATACTTTGAGTAAAGAATGGATTGCAATGGAAGGCTTTCAATTTGGCAGGGCTTGGTATTGCTGGTTGGGGAAAGAGCTAGTACTTTGGCCTCTGGTCCTGTGACACAGTGGAAATAGATCAACCATGCTGGGCTACAGATTCTTCCTCAATATGTGGTTGTAAAACAGTCACTGAATAAGCAATGGCTGTAGGAGTGACAACTTACACAGTGTGAGTTCTCTTGTGTACCTCCTGTGGGATCTAGATTTTTTTCTGGCTGGTGTGAATCAACTGATGTACCATTTATTCCAGAAATGACAGGCCACACCTAAGTCAGTTGAGTTTCTTCTCAGCAATGTATTTGGCTTGGACAAGAGTAGAAGAAAAGGTGTACTGGGGAATAATCAAAGTCCACAAAGGGAGACCTTCAAGCTTATTCCCAAGAAATCAGAAGCCATGGAAGGGGATGACCACCTTGATCCTGATCCCTCAGGTGTGGCAATAGGGGTGTGCAGCTGTGGTTTAGGGTACTAAAATAATTACAGATAATCATACACAGATGGAAACTTTAGCTACTCTTGTATCTCCTTGGAATTCGTGAAAGATGGGTGATTTCAATCAAATAATCTATCATTTATTTGTGTTTATTGTGCACTCAGTTTAGGCTCTATAATATTTTCTGTAGGGGAAGATAAGAGAGTAAGGAATGTTCTACATTTTAAGAACTTATCATCAAGCCAGCAATGATGTATATAGTCAAGATGAGGAAGCAGGTCATATAACAGACATAAAACATGCAAAAAAGGCATTTGCAGATATAGTTCCATTTACTCTCATTAACTATCTGCAGGAGGAAAAGTTATTGCCACTGCAGAAGCCATACCAGCACGTTGGTGAGATACCCTGGCAGAGATCTGAGAGATGCCCAAAGTATAGCTCTGACTTTCATGCTAGCAGTCAGCTATCAATGTCTTTTCTCACTCCTCTTCTGGACCCTGGGACACAGCTCTCTGCTCACAGGCTAGGCTCACTTGGAGGCGTTGATCCTTTGTTAGTTCCCTCTCCCTGCCTTTTCCCCTCTGTCACAAGCATGGCCTGTGGTGCTCCCCAGGTATGAGTAATTGGCCACTGTTTTTACAGCTGGGAAAGACTTCACTGCACATATGTTTTCATACTGTACCAAAGCCGGTAATGTTTAAGAGACAGGATGCCAGTATGAACCTAGCTTAAGTCCACTGCTTTTGTCTCTGTAAAACCCAAACTGGGTTTGTAAATATCAACACTCCTTTAGGTTTTAGAAATATCCAGTATGGGGCCAGGGAGATCACTCAGTATAATAAGCACTTGCCTTGCAGGCTCAAGGGCCTGAGTCCAAATCTCAGTTCTATAAAAGGGGGGAGGAGAGAGAGAGAGAGAGAGAGAGAGAGAGAGAGAGAGAGAGAGAGAGAGAGAGAGAGAGAGAGAGAGAGGTACCCAGTATGTTTGACAGGCTGTCCTATGAAGCAACTTTTTTCAGTGAAGAACTAAGATGTCAGCTGCTATCTGAATTTCATTGTTGGTAATCGAACCATGCACTTATTTGTTTCTTCATTTCCTTTGAAAGACAGTTCCCCACGAAAACTGAAGTGGGTGATGCACTTGGGTGAGTCTGACCCCCTGGAACTGGGTGTGGATATTTCTGAGCCACTGATCCTGTGCTTTTTGGCTGTGGAGCATGAGAATGGGTGGACCTCAAGCCAGATGCTCAGAGGAGCAAACTGAGGGGCAGCTGGAGCACTTCTCTGTGATAAGAGGTGATTGTGACCAGGTGCTATGAAGGACAGCACTGCTTATTTTGCTGTGGTCTCAAGCGTGCTGCCTTTCAAAAACATTTAAAGGGCCATTTCACAGAGGGAATGGCTGCATTGCTCACTGTCTAGATACATTATTGTCCTCAGACCCTTAGCAGATGTGAGTAAGAAAGGATGAGCTTTGATTTTTCTCTTATTTCTTCAATACTTTCTTTTATTTCAGCACTCTCGTTATCTGTCTTTATAAGATTACAAGCAGGCAATTTTGCCCTACTTTTCTTCCAATTCCCAGAATATCTCTCTGTCTTTCTCTCTCTCTTACTCTTTCTGTCCCTCCCTCTCTCCTTTTCTCCCTTTCTCTCTTTCTCATTTCCTTCTAATAATAAATACTGTGAAGCCTTCAGTCCATATTTTAATGGTTTTATTTCTGTAACACACAACCCCAGGCTTTCTTCAGTGTTTTGTGCTATTGCTCTGTTTATAAAGCAACATGTAATAAAGCCACCATTCAGCAAGATATAAAAGACATAGACAACTGCATTTGTATAGCTTCAGGACAATGGATGAAGCTGCAGGATGTTACAGGTGGCATGGCTTTCTGTACCATGCTGTGCTCCTGTGCTGGGTGGACATGTGCTCGTGAGGTCATATCCCCTTGTGGCTGATGAAAACTAGGGTTTTTCATCACGAAAGGGGCTACGCTGTCAGCAGGGCACTTGGAGAACCCTCAAAATCCCATGCTCAATTAGATTGGGTCTGTGCTATGTGGAACGTGCTCCTTCCAAAACAAGAACAGAGGTGAACAAACACCCATACACACAGAAGGGCCCAGAGACTCAGCTCTTGAATGGCAAATGCATCTCCTTTCCAGACTTTGCCTCTCTCTGGATTCTTCCAGGATTCTGAATAGGCCAGGCTACAGGCTGTCTATACGGGCCTCATAGTATACAAAAATCATTCAAAGGAATACCCAACACTTGCTGGGGTCTGTAGTTGAGAAGAATATTGAGGTCAGGCATTCAAACTAGAGGACTGAAGCCATCATGGTGGGGACCATTTGGGGCTTCCATAATTCTTGGGTTTGCAGTTTGTTGGTCTGTGTTTTGCAAGAGTCAGTCATGTTGGTAGGGATCGGGGAGGTTGTGGGCAAAGACAGAGCCTTGAAGTGTTTGATCTTGTCCTTTTCCACCTTTCTCTCTTTGTCTTTCTTCTTCACCTGTGATTGTTTCCCTGATATCTGATATATGGCTCACTCTTGTCTGGTTTACCTATATTAGTCCTGGATAGATGAGAAGGAAACATTACTGGCACCTAGCTAAGCATCCATTTCATTGCAGTCCTAAGATGAAATGCCTGGGTGTGTTTTAATAGTAATTTCATTAAAAAAAAAAAAAAAAAAAAAAAAACTCTGTTAAGGGCAGCACCTAAGAGAAGGAAGTTGATCACTGAATTTCCTATTCCCAAGTCTATCCAACTTCTCCCATTTGGTCTGGCTGGGAGAACAATTGTGCTCATTTTTTTTTTTTTCCTTTTCTTCTTCTTTTTAACCTGGAAGCAATGTCTCCTCTGCATTGTTATGGAGACTGGATAAATGAGGCAGATAGATGGGGGCAGGTATGTAGAGGTGACAGGAGTTGGCTTCCAAGTTACCTTTGTGATCCATCTCTGCAAAAGCCGGCGTTAATCCCGCAGAGACTCAGCAAGACTGATATTCAGCACTGACAGTTTGGACATGTAAACATGACCTTGGATGTGCCCAAAACCGCAGCTGACGTTATGCCAACTTTTCAGTGTAGTATATCACAGGAGCCTCCGAGCCATGCTGGAATTTGGCTGCATTTCGAGCATTCCTATATCTTCAGAGAAGACTTTTTGGCCCCGTAATGTGATGTGATGTGGTGGGAAGGCTTCTGTTTCAGTTTTCAATAATTAGATGCTCCCAAGGTATCCAGGGAATTCTCCTGAATTCCTCTTAAGGTTATGAGGTAGTCTTGTTATGGGATCAATAATTATCCACATACTGTAGATTCTGTTGGTCTGTTTTCTGCACTACAGATATTTAACTGGTGTCTGGTCAGACTTGAGCAGACTATGAACACACAATACCTGTAAGTCTGTGCTGACTTCCCACTCATTAACAGGAACATTTTCTCTTGTGCAGCAATGGGAAAGTGATTCTGAAGAGCATCATTTCACAGTACCCAGCATGCTTTCAACTCCCCATGTACTGGACATCTAAATCAGTGGATCTCAAAGTGCTGTCCCTAGACCCATAGCAGCAGCACCCATGGGGCTATGTCACAAATGCAGCCTCACAGGCTTCATTCCAGAGACACTGAATAGAAACCTTATATAGGAACTTAGGAACCCTATATTTTCAGGTTGTACTTGTGATTTGCAGGTAGACTGCTTGGGAAACACTAATGTAAGTAGGCATTTCTTTTTGAGACCCTATAGGACAGTGAAGGTGAACGTTTTAGAAATTTCCATCATAACAAACAGTCTACTGCAGAACACATGGCATAGGCTTTCTAACATTGCTGTAGAACATTCAAGAACACATGATTTTGAAAACAAGGCAAAGCAAAACTTGAGGTGGTCCAGTCCTGCTGCTTAATATCAGTCTGATTACAGTTGATTTAGGTGTTTCTTAGCCTTGGACAACCTCATCTGTCAGTTGGTAACAATAAAGAATACAACCAAATTTTTGAGTGCTAGCACTGCCTGTAATGAGCTCACAGCCTGACTAGAATATGGTGGTATATCTTCAGCAAGCACTGACTATCAGTGTAAATTTCACCAGTTCCCTGATTGGAGCCAAACAAAAGTCAGAGCAGTGACTGCCCTTGTAAATATTAACATAAATTGCATCTGACGTGTAGTACTAGTGCAGTAAGCTGCAGGGTGAGTTGTCCTTCTCTATAGATTTCAGGCCAAGCTAGTTTCAAATCTGTTTCAGTAAAGTAGCCCAAGGTGAACAACATTGTCTCCATGAAGAACCTGGGGTGGAACCATTGGTGTCAGGAGCTTTTGTTGACTATACTTCTCTCTGTCCTGTTCCATCTTTCAGTATGTTTTGGGCATTGTCAACAACGCCATAAAGAAGGTGTGGAGTGCTGGCTAGACTAGTCTAGACTTTGTGTGCCTTTGAATTACTTTCTTGTTGCATTTCTCATTACTGAGACAAAATACCCAACACCCCAAATTAAAGGAGGAATGGTTTACTTAGCTCATAGGCTATAGTGGTTTCCATCCATAATTGATTGGCTCACAGGCAGAGTAACACATGACAGGGGCAACAAAAACACATGACAGTGGAAGACAGAAAAGCAACAATCGAGCAAAGCCAGCCTCTTTCTGGGCCTCATGTTGTATCTGGCCTATCCACATTAGGGTGGTGCCAGTCCAGTCAGTGGCCCTATCCAGTAATCACCCATGCTTAATCCTAGCTTCTTAATCCCAGCATTGCACTATGAATCAGTCACAGATTCTAGATTCAGCTAACTCTGCCAAAGCTGCCCCCATGTATCTAGTATACCTAGATACAAAGAGTGACAGTTACTTGAACATTTTATTAAGATACAGATTCTCATTCATAGTCTCTGAAGTGGGTCCAAACATAGTGCAGTCCTCACAAGTTCCCAGGAGGTCTCCATAGTGCCCTTTGCCTGCCACATCTTAGTGCTTCTCAAATGCTCCTATACACGAAAGTCACCTCCAGAAATGCTCCAGGAATGTCTGGGAGCTGTCAACACTGACACCCTGGGAGAACTGTGTGACATGCAGAAGCTCAGGTCCCACTTCAGAGCTGCAGAACTGCAAGATTCCAAGCACACATGAAACATGCAGAGCTGGTTGTATGACTATTTATTTGCACAAGGACCCATGTTTGGTTGCATACTCTGCTCCTCTCATTCTTAAACTGCTTTCTGATCCTTGCACAGAGATCTTCTTTTTCACTTTGTACTGTTCCTGGGGAGTCCTCCATACATGGCTACATACCAGTGCCTTTTAAAATTTAGTACATGACACAAGTGGGTTACTGTTATAAACTTGTATTATTGCTAAGATTTTCTATTTCCAGGCAGGCAAAGTTCTGAAGTAAAGGAATAAAGTGTCAGACAAGTTAGAGACCTCTGATTCTAATGTAAGTGGTGCTCCCTCATTTCTTGAGGTAGCTATCTGGTACTTTGCTAGCTAGCTCATTGGTCACTTCCATGACTAATATGGGAAGGGCACCAGAAAGGCTGGCATCTGTCTTGCAGTACCAGAAAATGCAATGATACACAGCACTTCCTGATACTTGGCACCAAGACCTTTGGGCACCAGAGCAGGCATGTTTCTTTTCAGTAGTTTCCCCACAGGTCTACTCAGAACAGTCACCTGCTTGTGAGTCGCTGTCTATTGGTGGTGTGACAACTGAACAAGTAAAGCAATGTGAATACCGAGTACAGGATGTCTTGTCTGAGAGAAACTAGCTCAGGAGCCAGAAATAGCCATGTAGTGGTGGTCAGTGGTGGCTCACAGATTGCATTAGTTGGTGTGTTTGTTCTATCTATGCCCACAAATCATTCTGATGATTCCATTGAAGCAAAATTCCCTCCCTGGTGGAAAATTCACTTTTGTATATTCTGCAGTCTACTCAAGAGTAGGGCTGCAAAACCTAGCTGAAAGATATAACTTCTGCTTTTTCTCAGCCTTACCTCAGACAAGACCTAGACCACCTGGACCTTGAAATACTGTCTGTAAAACAGAAAATAAGTGAAGGCACCCACCTCACAGATATTACAGAAATCAGATGAGACAGAGTGAATGGCAATGTGCCCTATACATTGCAAAAGAGTTTATAAATTTGAGGCATCATTATACATATCTTGCAACACTGTTATTTTCAGAATTATAGTTAGGATCAGGACACTGAGCTTGTGAATGTAGCCTGAGGCCATAGAACATACTGGGTACAGCAAGAGAGAGAAATGAATGCAGACAGAAAGACACAAGGAGTACTTGGCAAGAGACGCTGGGAAATTTCAAAGCGTGGAAAGGAGAAGGAGGCTTGTACAATTTGAGGACTCCAGATGCAAAAATAAAAGAAAAAGATATCTATTTTTATATGTGCAAACAGTTTGGAAAATGCCTTTAGTCTAGCAATAATTGAACATTTCTGCCCTTGGGTATAATGAAGGTAAATAGCAATGGTGGTGGTCCATATTTAGTTTGACTTCATAAGCCGTCTGTCGGGGTTTGCTATTCTAAGATGAGTGAAATGATAGTTAGTAGTTAAAAGCTGGGTTTCTGAGAGAGCACATGGTAACTGTGTGAATTGGAGAATTATTTAGTTTCCCCATTCCTAAATCTTTTTCCAGTAGCACATCCTCCACAGGCCCTAAGCACTGAAGGCCTGCATAGCACACTTGGACAGTGATGCAAGAGGCTGCCAGCATCCATGTCATGGAAACCCTCAAACCAGGGGTTCGCCAGGTGCTTCTTGGAGAGTCCAGCCATTCTCTGTATGCAAACATCCCCTAGGTGCTTTAAAGAAATCCTTTGGTTGTATAGTTTCAGAAGCATTTATTACTTCTCAGGACCTACCAGCCTGAGGCAGCCATTGTTCTGAGATCATAAGCTCAAAACTCCTCTGCTTTTGAGTTCTAGGACATTCCAGCCATGAGAGGTCAAAGAAAGCATGTGCATATACTGGGGTTGAAGGGGTAACATAAGGCATTATATAAAAAATAGCTGGCCTTTCTGTGAAGACCCCACACAGGAGACCTTGCTTTTCTCTCTGGTCCTTTGACAAACATACTTGTCTGTGTTGTCTTCAGGTGCACGATCGACAACCGGGTCACCCGGGTAGCCTGGCTAAACCGCAGCACCATCCTCTATGCTGGGAATGACAAGTGGTGCCTGGACCCTCGAGTGGTCCTGCTGAGCAACACCCAAACCCAGTACAGCATCGAGATCCAGAATGTGGACGTGTACGACGAGGGCCCCTACACGTGCTCTGTGCAGACAGACAACCACCCAAAGACCTCCAGGGTCCACCTCATTGTACAGGGTGAGTAGGGCTCATGGGGTGGGCCAATGCAAGCGGGGCAGTCTGCACTGAGGACGTTGCCTGGGATTGTCAGCATAGTTGACTTCTGTCTCTTCAGTGAAGATGCCCATCTGGCTATCATGCTGCATCTGGCACTTAGAAGCTGAATTCCAGTCATTTACCCATTGAGCAGATCTAGAATTTTTTTTTGTTTTATTCTAATCATATTTTCTTAGAAAATTACCTTCTAATTATTGTCTGTCCTCTCCTAGTCCTGGGTTTTCAGTTGTGGATCCCTTCTTTAAAAGCTGAGTCTGATTTTCTGCTTCAGTGGAACCTCAGCTCTGTCTGCAATCTGCACTTTTGAGTCCTCTTGTATCTTTCTAGGTTTTGTTCATGTGTTTGTTTTGTGTACATGTGTATGTCGATTGTGTGTCTGTGTGTATGTGTATATGTATATGTGTATTTCTCTGGGCCCTGCCCTGTTTCTCAGGACTTGGTACTGGCATTTTCCTTTGCCACAAAGCAGAAGTGGTCCTGAGACATTTGCACTTAGCATGTGGATGTGTGTCTAGGTACAAGAGCTTAGAGTCACACTCAGCGCTTTCCAGCTAAATGACCTTGATCAAGTTATCATAGTGCTTGGGGGTCCCCCTCACTGAAATGCAGTCAATGATAGAGGTGGAAGAGGGTTATTTCTACCTGAGAAGCCTATGAATCACTCAGTGGAAGGCCATAGAAGGGCGGCTTACATGTTAAGTATTATGCCACTGTATGCTTTTTAAACACTGCTGTTATTTTTTAACTTTTTAAATATCTGGTACCCTTGATTCAATAGTTGTTTTGCTTTCTAGAGCTGTAGAGCAATGTCATACCAGCTTCTCCCTTGCAGTGCCTTTTCCAGGCTGATTCCAGGTTCCCTTCATCCATACAAATAGCAGGTACAGGGCAATAACATCTTCTCCTGGGGACTTATACAGCTGATTCTCCCTTTCAGTGTGCTTGAGACAAATGTGAGCTGTAGCTGGGGAGACTGACTAGAGAAAAGGAGAAGTATGGCTTCAGAAGACCTCAAGAAGCTGGCAGAAATAAAGGACTGAAGCAGTGGGAAGCTTGGATCATTAATGAGCATGGCAGAGAACAGGTAGACTGAGCAGTAAGAAGAGAGCAAGACAGAGTAAGTGGGAGGGAGGTCAAACCAAGCTCAATCAGACATGGAGCCATGAGGCCCTGGAAACCATCATGGTAGGGCAGAACATGGTGACAATGAGTTAGTATTTATTTCTTAGTCATTTTACCAGAGGAAGTGAGGATGTTTTCTTTGTTTGACTGTTTTATAATGAATGTTATACCTTGAATAAAAGTGGCATTTTGAAATAGAATTTCACAGGAGGTATTAAAGTGTATTATAAAAAGCAGAGGAGTATTGCCAGGTGAGGTCTTTGTGTTTAGTGTGTCTATGCCTTTATTGAAAATTCATTATTGTAGATAGACAAAATAAAAATTTAAGGATGACAGTTGTATACAGAGTAAGTGCTCCAGTGGCTGCTTCTAGAACGTTCACAGCAGGCATCTCTTCTGACATTATTCCTAGAGAAGAATATGTAGCTGTGACGATGAAAGACTAAGACCTATGAGCAGATATTTACTTTAGGAAGTAGAGCCTTTGTGGAGCTAGAAACTGGAAAGAATTACGGAAAATGCTGAAGTCTTTTAGAACAAAAAATCTTGTTTTGTCATTGTTTTCTCTTAAATAACCTTCTGTATACCTACACACACTAACCTTAAGCAGGTGGCAAAATGTCTTAAATAAATTGAATGTTTAATAAGTGCTTATTAAAACAAATAGTTGGAGTTTTAGTGCAAGGAACTTGCATGGGCTGCAAGAGAGAAGGGTGAGCAACACCTAAGGGAAGGGATACTGTGAGGAGGTGAAATTCCATAGTCCACACTCATCTCAACCAACATACAAACTAATAGAGCATGTCTAATTCTCAGGTACATGTTTCCATCTGTCCCTTGGCCAGGTGCCCTCTTAGCATGACATGTCACCTCGGATATTGGAATCTCATCTTGGGCTAATTTTCAAATGCTGATGGGTATATTGATTTGGAAACAAGCTGGGTTAAAAAAGGCATTGGACTTGTACACAGAATCAGACCAAGCTAATCCACTGTCAATATGCCTGGGCCAAGTATTATTGACACTTTAATGAATAGAAGACCATAGTTTTTTCAGAGTCAACTTGTCTCTACTCTTAAAAGCAATCACACAAACTAAATAGAGCTCACTCCTATGTCTCAGTATTGGAAAGAGGATATGCTACCATCCAGGATAAAAAAGAAATACATTTATTTGGGGATCATTTATTATAGTGAACAGAGCCCTAATTCTCCTACTAGAAGCTGTATTTAAGTTGCTTTTCAACCCTCAAGACAGCAAGGCTAGAGTGGAAGTCAGACAGACACACTATGTTTTCAGGATGCTATGATCTTTGAAAAACAGAAAAAATAGCAAAAACAGAGAATTAATCTGATAGTCTGCTTATGTGTATATTTTTCTCTGTGTGTAGTCAGCAGTAACACAAATAGATCCACACGGAAGGGAGTAGCATTTTCACGGCATCCCAATTGCTACTTAAGGTCTAAGAGGATGCATTCTGTTCCGACTATCAGATATCACCTTTACCCTGTTGGTGCTTGCACTTGACAGGCATGTGCTTAGACCACCAAGTTATGTCCCCAGCCACTGGTTAGGCCTTTTAAAGCATGACAAAATGTGTTAATAAATAAGCTGTGCATTTATACCTTGCTCTGCACCCCTGGTGCTAAGGAACACTAGTCCAGGAGCTCAGGACCTGTGGGCTGGATCTTTAGCCGTAGGCACCAACAGGCAAGTCTTTGCTTCCCAGGTGAGTTTCACCAACAAAGCTTTATAAGTTGTCACTAGATTGGGCACATCCTTGGTGTTAATGTTGGAACATTTCCTTTTGCCTGGGAGGCCAAGAGTATCAGAGAAAAGAGAATGAACTTTTGGAGAAAGAACAGACATTAAGACCAACACAAATTGCTTGTGTTTGGTTTTCTTTTAATATCGAAGCATCCCTTTTTTCTGAATAAGGAAGTTATTTTCTCAGCTAGAAAGAGAAGATCCAAAAGTATAGGGAAAGGAGACAGGCACAGAGAACATTGGGCTGCTTAAGTGTGAAGCAGAGGAGGGGAATCCATCAGGGTTCTGAGACTTGTACCTTGGAGTTGTGGGAAAGTCTGACACACACCTGCAAAAGCATCACATGGAAACATGAGTTCCTTGGAGGCAAATGAGTTTGGTTGGGTAGAAGTGTTGACAGCGAGATGTGTTGCATACACTATTCACAATCTCACAAAATAGGAAATATCACTCAGGATTTGCATTTCCAGTCAGGCAGCCAGAATATTATGTCTAAGGACTGAGTGGGGGAGATGCACCTACAATTTATTAAAATGTGGGTGTAATGGCTTCCATCCCTCTGACTTTAGTTTCCACTTTATGAGTGTAATTAATAAGTGGCTGTTTCTGGAGTCTAGCTGAACATTTTAATCCTTTCATCCTCTTGCTCTTGCTGCCAAACCAAGCTTTCAGAACTTGCACAGTGACCACCTCCTCCCTGCATTGTTCCTTGTTAAAAGCCAGTTTGGAAAATACACAATGGACAGAGCTTCCAGTGGCACTGAGTTATCTGCTCACTTAAGGGTAACTTGGCCTGGTATCTCTACAGCCCTTTGTTTCTAAATACCTGTGAGCATTGGTGTTGTGAATGTGTGTTGTGTTTCTCTGTAGAACATTAGGAAAGTCCTTATCCAAGCATGGAAAACTGACTTCTCAGCACTGACCTTCATACCTGTGGGACTTTAATCTCACTTAGAGGCATGTTTGCATGAAAGAAAGTAAAAGAATGGCGAGCTTATAAAACAGAGATATTAGTGTAATAATAATAAAAAAAGCTTTGGCCTCTTTATCAGTTTCTAAGCCCTATCTACGCCTCTCTTTTGTCACCAGGGCATCTAATCACCCCCTCCCTTTTGTTTGCTGAAAATGAGTTTTCCTATTTCTTCCTGGGAAGAATTAATCTGAAAATCCCTGCTATTGTTTGGTAGTTAATTACCTGCCTTTGGAGTCAAGCAGTGCTGATGCTCAGGTGAAAGGGGAAAGCACTGATGTCTACTGAATTTCATCCCAGTGAAGGAAAGCAGGCAGACCACTGATGTCCTAGTGGAATTCTGTGGTGAGAGGGACCGGGCTACAGAGCCATCCAGCCTGGCAGTGACTTGTAAACAATAGAGGGTCAGCCATAACAGTCTTTCATTTGCCTTTTATTATCTCCCAGCTCCTAACCTTCTCCTTCTACCTGCCCAATACATATAATTATGTTACTTTCCCATCGTGAATAACCTTGTCAAGTTCAACTCATTATTATGATTAAGAGAACAGGGACAGTAACTTTTAATTTGAAGATACCAGTGCCTCAGAGAATTCTCCCAAAACCTGAACTAAAGGACATCTGAAATATAAAATATCAAAGGAAACAATGTGATTTTAATGCACATTTTGAAGGTAAAGATTTCTGTCTTTTCAGAAACATCCCTCAGAAACCGTCCCTTCCTCTTGGCAGTGCAACATACCCAGAGAGCTGGGAACATGTCTGCACCAACAGTTGCCATCCAGCCTACATCTGCCTGGGTCCTGGTGGAGGAAAAGATCACGTCCCATTTCTGAAAAGCAGCAGCACCCTTTTTACTTTGTTCTCTAGGTCACAGACTCTGTGTGGACAGGCAGTGGGAGACACTGGCCACACCATGCTTCTTCACAGTGCCCTTTCATGGCACAACCCTTTCATGAAGTAGGTGAAAGTGCACCTTCCATCTGGCTAGAAGGCCTGACACCTGAATTCAGTAGAATGTTCAGAAGTGGGTAACTTCCACTATACAACAGAGGTGCTTCTCAAAATATTCTAGATGATAATCTAGGCAAGGAAGACTGTCAAGGAAAATGGCAAGGATGTAGGACACTTTACCTGCAATTAATTTATGAAATGTAGATGGAATGCAGGTGAGGCATGCATGCTTGTGTTCCTCAAAGCAGCTACAACCAATGCAAGACCATTATGTCACAAGGGCCAGAGCACTGCAGACATTTCTGCAGACCACTTAAAACATCTTCTGTGTACTGAGCCCCTAAAGCAGTGTGTGAAGCAAAAATGGCCTCAGCAAATGCTGGAATGGAAGCCATGTTGTGTTAGTTAATGTCATTTTCTGAGGCTTCTGTACTGACCACAGAGAGGGCATCTCTGGTTTTCTAAGTGGTTTGGAAAATGCAACTGTCTCCTGATATCTCTGTGGTCAGAAAGGCAGAGAACAACAGGCTCCTCTGTCCAAGCCCTTCATGCTACTTTATGTTTCTCACTGAGCAAGGAGATAAGGAGAGCTCTGTCCCTCCCCAGCAGAGACAGCAGTCAGCAGCTCTCCTTCAGGTAAGCAGTTAGGGTTCCCCTGGGAAATTCTATAGGAAGCCTGCAAATTCTCATCCCTGAGGTGCTTTTCCCTAGGGAGTTGGAGCTGCCTCTGAGCTATCTCATATGCTAACACTAGAGAACAGAGAGCAGAAGCTCTGGCCCTCTCTGGTTCTTTCTTTCTCATTCTGCAGCTCCACATGAGAAAATATGTTACTTCATTTTAAGGAAAGGGCAAACCTGAGATTCTGAATATAAGTATTTTCAAGATGCATTCCAGTTCCCTTCCATGCCTACATCAGAGGTGCAGGTCTTTCCAAGCTGAACTTGAAGCAAGTATTTTTAACTAAAGGGTGCATAGGGTCTCTTGATACTGCCATGAGCAAGCAACACAAATCTGGCTACTCCTGGATTATGTTCAAATAGACCCTTCACTCCACAGTCCTACAGAGGTACACAGGCCACACTGCACAGTGTCTGTGCAGTGACATGAGGGGCAGCAGCACTAATGTCAGTGTTGTAACTGTTACAGGAAGATACTTGTGCTCACAGGACACTAAATAATTCATGCTATTCTCTTCTGAGACAGTTAAAATCCTTATTTCCTCAGAGTATAGCTAGATGTTAGTCCAGAGGGCTCTCAGTCTAGTCGTTGTTGAACTGAGGATTGAAGACTGGTGCCTTTCAATTCCATCCATCAGTGTTCTGAAGCCCAGTGCTGTGAGCACAGAGATCCAGAGTCCTTATCCAGTGGAGTAGACAAGAGCACAGTGCTAGTGAGCAACTGGCTTGCATGGAACAGGGACTGGGATGATCGCGAGTGTAAATGTGATGATGCTCTGAAAATGAGTAGTGGGGTTTGTGTGCAAGACCAGACAAAGTGACAAGGTTACGCTTCACAGGGATCTTCAATTCTGAGAAGGCACTTTGGGAAAAGGGGCATCAAGGCAGGAAAATGGTGCAGTGCTGAACAGCCTGATAATATACATCAGAGGACCCAAAGCAGTCCCAGAAGAGCAATTCAGACACTAAGTCTGGACGTGCAGCCAGAAGGATGACCTCTCTACTTTAGCTGCAGCCATAATTTTCTTTGATATTTAGCAATCCCAGCTTGTATTTGGAAGGACATATAGGTTCAACTATCTAGTTAATGGACAAATATCCAAAACGCTCTCAGTAGAATAAAACATGCTGAGCACTGGGGTTAATAAACATTGAACAGAATGCCAAAATCTTGGAAGGAAAAAAAAAATTATCCACAGTTGTTCTGTTTCTTTTGTACAAAGAACATAGATTATAACTCTAGAGGAAAAATAGCTGAAGAACTTTCCACCACCACATCAATTGTTGGAAACACTTCCTTTGTTTATGCTTGCAGAAACAGTAAATCTTTTTTTTTTTTTTTTTTTTGAATGAAGTGCTTAAGGAGGATTTACTGTGCGTTAGCAAATCTAGCGTTATGCTTTTAGGTTTTGCTATATTGTTTGAGCAAAAAGTAAGAGGATGCTTCTAAGGACAAATGAGAAGCTGAAAAGGGGTCCCCTGTGAGGTCCCCAGTAGCCACTTCTCCTACTCCAAAGCTTATGAGCAGAAAAGGCAAACAGTCCATGCTTCTTTAGTTTTTAAATTCATTGTAATGAGGAAAAAGGATGAAATAGAATAAAACAGTTTAAAAATAGGTTACTAGGACAGTTACAATAATTAATACATTGCATATTGTTGTCCTCCTTTAGTTATTCAGAGGACAAGATGTAGACATGATATCTTGTCTAAACAGTATTAGTACGAACCTTTCTTCTCAATGAACTAAGAGAAAGTAGCTGTATATCTATCCTCTCTTGTGTATATACATATTTTTTTCACGACAAAACAGAATTTTATTCATGCTTTTGTGAAGTTAGTAACATGTGAAATAAGGTTTTCTAGTGAATAATAGCTGACTTTAACCAGATAGGATGTTTATTTCAGGACTTACGTAGCTTGTTTAAACATTGAGATCTAGTTGCACCTACAGATATTTGATTGATTTTCTAGCTTCCTTGGCTCCCAACATAACCACCATTTTTGTTTTGTTTCATCCAAGATAGGAGTTCCAGTGTGGAGACTTTTGAAAAAACTAGGACTGGAAATTCTTTTCATTCCAGCTATCCCCCTTCTGGGAATTTTCCCAAAAGAACTGAAAACATCATATCATAGTGATATATATATGCATCAATGTTTATAGCAGCACAATTTGTGATAGCCAAATCTTGGAAACAATCAAAAGACCCCAAGTTTCAGGAGGACTAGGTATCACCACTTAGAATGTGGCTTGTGACTTTTATCCCTGCCCAATGTCATCTATGGTAAATTAGCATCTAATGTCAGTTGGGAAACTTGCTGGTATCTGCGGGAGTTTGGCTTCATGGTGGAATGCTTCTGCAGTTGTTGGAGACCCATATTTTTCCTTTGATTTCCATTTCATGTTATTTGAGCAAAGAATTTATTGATTTAAATTTAGGACAGTTTAATTTGGTGGCATGTTTTCTTTATGTCTCAATTATATATTCATGTCTGTGTGGTAAACTCAGCTGGTGGGGGATTAAGAATTCAAAATAGAGGATTTTCTCTTAGCAAGTAGGACTTTCTACTGCGATTAATTGGAAGTCTGCACAATGAACCCGGTGTTGGCTCTGTTGGGGACTGAATAGCTTAGGAGAAAGAAGTAAATTTCAGGATTTAAGAGTTTGGGGTTTTGGTCTGAATTTTGATAATAATTACCTATAAAAATGACCTATTTATTTAAGCCCTTCCCAGTTATGCACACTTTACAGAAATGTGTTTTGCATTCCCATAAGCTGATTTGGAGAAAGGAACCTAATGGAGATGGAAGGAGGCAGGGCACAGTCACAGGGTGGCATCTTCCAGCTTTGTGATTGGTCACTGGTGACTAGGGCTTGCCGGTTCCTCCTTCTGTGCATCCCAGGCTCACCTCAGGAAGGCTGTAGTCCTTTGTTCCAGTAGTGCATGTACTTCCACTGCTGCTACAGGTCCTTGTTCCCAGGAACCTGCCGGGGCTGCAACCTGTGTTATGGGTTCCTATCACCTCCTCCTGTGCTGCTGGTGTCCTGAGCTCTGGCCTGTACTGTTCTTCAACCTGTTACGACTACACCCATTTTCTGTTGTTGTTCAGCCATGGCTTATTTTAAGATCAATTTGCAGTTCTACAACTCAGGCTTGGGAGAGGGGACACTTGTGCTGATGTTGTCCCTTATTTGAGGGTCCAGAGCAGAGAAAGGAAAGTCAGAAACTGTGATTATTTTCCTCATTCACAGATTCACAGACTGCCAGCTCAAGTACAGGGCTAAGATCAGAACAGAAGCAAAGCACAACAAGGCTGCCATCAGGCTGTACTACTGGGGTGGGGACATTAATTGAACAGTAAAAGGGATGCTGCAGGGACACAGCCATTCCTAGCAATGCTGAAACTGAGAGAGGTGCCTCCCACATCGCAGTAACCCAACTGCCCATGTGCACTGTGTCTTCTTCTCCATCTGTTTTGTACTTGCAGCCAGAGTAAGCTGTTCAAGCACAATGGTACTGCTAGGACCTGTCCTTAGCCCCAGATGACCAGTTCCTTAGAATTGATAATCCCAAGGCCTGCTTCATACTACAGCCTAGCCTCAATGTTTTAATGTGGTGTATTTTATTTTTCTGGCTCTATTTGATCACAACCCCTTGTACATTTCCTTCTCCTTGCCTACAATTCTTTGTTTCTTCTCCTTCATTTAGTTCTGTTTACCTTCACACAGTAGCTCAAAGCTGCCTCTCTGGGCTTCTTTCCCAGACAAGCCCAGCAGGAGCTGGCCCCAGCCACACTCACTTTCCCCAAGGGTTTTGTTGCATATCCTCTTCCTGGTCTTGCTATGGTGAGCACGTGGTACAATGCAGTCACGGTGTGTGTGTGTGTGTGACTGCTTTCCTGAAGGTAGGAGTTTCCTTTGCTTTGTGCCCTGCTCCAGTGCCTGGAATTTAATAGATGTGTGGGGATTATTTTATTGGGTAGTGATTGGATTTATATAATTCCCTTTTTAAAATGTTTACAGTTATTCTCTATGTGTTGCTGACAGTTGGTTGAACTCAGCTGAATGATGACCAAGCAAAGATCCAAAGCCCAATTCCTAGGCCCCATGCTTGTGTCTCCTTCGCTGATGTCTCTCCAGATGTGCGTAGCTTCAGGGGTGAGGCTCTCAGTGTGATCAGCTGTGAACTGAAGGGGAAGCCATGGGGACGCAGCCACAAGGGCTCCATGTGGAGAGAAGGCTGTGAGGAGATGTGAGCAGAGACCTGGAGGCAGTGGGCTTTGGGTGGGAGCCAGCCCAGAGGGTCAGCAATGCTGCAGCTGGAGGGATCCTGGCAGGTCCTGTCCTGAAGCCCTGCCTGTGCAGGGATGCCCGGTTTGCAGCTCAGCACAAGTGATTTTAGGCTTTTGGCCTTCAAAATTGAGATAAAATAAATATCTATGTTTTGAAGCCACAAAATTTGTGGAAATGTGTTATAACAGCCATTTGAAAGTTAAACACGGGCTTTGCTTTCGGAATCCTGAATGGTTGGAGGTTGGAAAACAACTGATATGCCAAATCCGCCAGCAACATCAGACTCTCTGCTATTGAGAGTTAACATAAGATATCTTTATCGGATGCTTTCATTGCAGTTGGCCCTTTAAACCCATGAGTTACCGTCACACCCACAGAGGCGATCACCTTTGGATGGAGCAGTGATGCAGCTTCCTACCTAGAGTCTTGGACAGCTTGCTGTAGGACAGGGATTGGCAGAGTAATCCTGGGGCCAAATCCAGATTGACCTGCTTGATTAGGTGATCTCTAAGTTTTGATTGGATTTATATTTTTAAAATATGAATGTGAAAAGATTATTTATAGGGAGTTGATATGGCCAATACTGTTTAAAATAGTCATTCTCTGTCCCTTTACAAAGAAAGGCTGCTGCCTCTGCTCTGGGAATCCAGTCATCTTACTGTGAAGACAGAATAGCCACAGGGAGAAACCAGGATGGCAAGGCAGAAAGCCTCCCTTGGACAGCTAGCATGGAACGTTCAGTTGCTAGGACCATCAAGCTTCAGAGGGATGCACCCTCCCTGACTCTGCAAGGCTAAACCCACCCACCCCAGGAACTGATCCGTGGAGACCATGAGGCAGTATGTGGTGATTGTTGGGCTGTTTCTATGCTATCTAGCTGTCTATTTATCTTTGGGAAAAATTGCATCAGAAAATGTGAATGCTTTCTTCCTTACAGTTTTACTTTACATGGTACAGTGACACAGCTATTTGTATGTCATTTACATTGAATTAAGACTTACATGTAATCTAGAGATAATAGGAGAGGAGGGCACAGTTTCAATCATATACATTTCACGTAAAGGACTTGAGTAGCAGTGGATTTTTACATTCTAAGGGTTCTTGGAACAAATACCCTACAGATGCGAAAAGATGAACGTATTTCTTTTTGAAGACATCTCATTCAAGATGCATTTTTTATGTAGCTGAAATGATAATATGTTTCTTGTCTTTGGGATGTTTACAGGCATTGAAGACAGGCAAGCTTAGAGCGGACCCTGGTTTTTGATGTGAAATGATTGTCCTTGGGACTCTAGGGGCAGGAGGAGGCCCGGGAAGCACAGCTTAGCCAAATGTGATCTTAATGTGAGGAGACCACAGGGCTGCTTAGCACTGGCTGTGAGATTTGGCTTGGGGATGTGGGAATAGATTTGAAGACAAAACCCCTAATGTCCTCTTATTAACTAGAAGAGAAGCTGACTACTTCGATGTCATCTCCAGTATGTGTGACATAGGCATTTCAAACTCAGAATGTACACAATAGAAGCCTTTCACCCTAGCATGTGCCCCTACCCTGAGCCAGATGCATCCCTTCTACCATCTTTACATCCAGAAGATGGTTGCTTCACCCTTCCTATAGTCCTGCCATCTCTGCACCCATCACACTGCTCTTTCCTTGCTCTTCCTCTGTCTCAAGCAGATCCTGTTTGATTTGTTGAATTTTGAAATTTCCCAGTAAGGGGTGGGGCTTGTTTCACCATACTAGGGCATGTGTCTGTAGCAGTGGGTCCCTAGGTTGCTGTGTCACTGCTGCTTCCATGTGTCCAGACTGGGGTCAGGAACACTGCAGGAACCTGCTGAATGACTGAGTGGCTTAACCCCATAAGCTTATATGAGAAATCCAAAGTATAAATAATTTGAAGAGCAAAATAAATAGTACTCAATAGAATGTAGGAAGATGGATCTTCTGCAAATGAGAACAGGATCAAGAGGTGGAGGTAGATGGGAGAGTGAAGTGAAAAGAACTGAGGCATGTTATGTACATGCCTGAGTGCCCATGAGGAGTGTGGTTTTGATTGTTGCAAAGGCATACAAGAATTGGATTTAAAACTGGTTGGAAGCAAAGACTGGCCATTCAGTGAACATCATTTTTATTTTAGCAACACAGCTTTGAACTTTCTAGTATTTCTAACTAGTGACTTGGTCACCCTATTGTCACACCAGGCAAAATAAAGCTGAGTTGGGCAGGCTGGACTGTCTTCCCAAGGTAAAGAAGGAATCTGGCTTTCTGGTCTGAGTCTGGACTAAGGGCACACAGCAGGTAGGAGTCAAGAGGAGGAGGGGGGTCATCTGGGCTGTGTGGAGGGCTGGAGCCAGGGGCTGCTGAGCCGGTGGAGGGCAGTGTGGCACTCTGCTGGCCCAGAGGTGTGCACTTCACTGTGGAGCAAAGGAAGGGCCTGAACTGGAAATCCTGTGAGTTGCTTAGAAGGACATTTGGCATCAGAATGGAGCATGGATTTGAGAGATAGTTGTGAGACAGGAAGGCAGAGGAGCAGTAGGAAGACAGAACAGGTTCCACATTACGCTGTGCCTCCCAACCTTTCTGCTTGAGAGCTTCACAGCACATCAGGAAGGCCCAAGGGTTCAGACGAGGTGTGTATGACCAGATGCCCCACCCCATCCGGGGCTGTGGCTCCAAAGCACCGCATCTGCTGGCCCATGTGCAGCTCAACAATGCTAAAGGTGTGCAGAGTTTCTGAGCTTGCATCTTTCAAAGGTTTTGGTTATACACATTTACAGATGCACAGAAAGGATTGTGCCAAGTTTTGTTTCCCTTTGAATTTCTAAAAAGTGGCCTTTGGATTATTGAAATGAAGTCATTTCAACAAGAGGACAGGTCATTTGTATGAGTGAAAAACAAAAGATAAAACTTAAAATAAGAAAGAATAAAATTCAAGGAAGGCCACTGATACGGGAGGAGATACTTGGAAACAAGAAGGAACATTGGCTCAGAGAATACCCAGCATAAGATGACAGAGTGACCCAGAACCCCGACTCCCTGCCTGCCTCAGAATCTGCAGAGGGCCTTTCAGGGCACAAAGAGAAGGACTAGAGACCACTGTCCAGGTCAGCAGATCCAATCACCCTTGTCCTTTCAAGGGCTGGTGTCACTGTTTCAGGAATCATTGGTCTGGGGCTCACCTGAACTAAAGGTCAAAGCAGCTAAAGGTGGACTGGGAGTATTGCTCACACAGAATCCTAAACTGCATTCCTGATTCTTGCCAGAAGCTGTGTCAGATCCAGCATGTGGGCATGTCCCATGGCTCCTATTGCAGCCTGTGTCTCCTGAGCTGCTGAACTGTTGCTAAAGTGAAGCACAGGACTTAGACAAGCAGAAGGTCACTCACCTCCACGGGTCAGCACGGTGGCACACCACGCTCCGCCATGCCCGAAAACCCAGAATTGTCAGGCTTTGGGCCTTCATTGCTATCTACATTTTAACCCAAAAGGACTTTCATCTAGAAATAAAAGATGAAATGAGTTTACATTCATTTTAGCAATGAAAGCTGAATTTAAGTAGAGATTTACAAAATGAAAATTCACTTTAGTAATAGTTTAAAAATCTTCACTTGCCTGACAGAAACTTTAAAGTCAGTTTTGCCCTCTATACAAAAAAAAAAAAAAAATCAGATTTTGTGTGTGTCTGGAGATCAGTGTGAGAGAAAGCATGCCTTATAATGCTAAGGAAATATAAATATTTTCCAAGGGTAGGATTTTTTTCTCAATTGTACATTTCAGATTTTATTTACTCTTTTAAGTTCTTACTTTAGGGAGACAATAGGATGTTTACACATGTGAGCCTCATTTATTTCACTCATGAATATGGTCTCTAGTTGCATCCACTTACCTTAAAGGCCTAAAGCTTATCTTTTTTTAAGTTTTTATCTTTTTTTTATAGTTGAATAACATTCCAGAATTCAACCAGTAACAAATGATAGAGAGCTGCGGGGGAAAAAGAAACCCTTCTCCATTGTTGGTGAGAGTGTAGATTGGTACAACCACTATGGAAATCAGTGTGGCGATTCCTAAGGAAAAAAAAAAGTAGGATTAGAGGTTGCATTCAACCCAGCTATTTGCCTCCTGGGTAATTTTCCAGAAGAATTGAAAATATACCACAGGGATATGTGTGTTCCCCTGTTTATAGCAGCACAACTTGTCATAGCTAAATCTTGGAATAACCCAAATGCCCATCATCTGAAGAATGGATTAAAAACATGAGGTATTTTTATGCACTGCTGCCTACTTCAGATCCCACCCACTTCCTTTCTCCCTGTAATCAGGACAGAGCACAGCTGATCTGGGTCAGTGAATGCATATTGAGAAATTGAGCTACAAGTGAGTTTTCCAAGCTGGAACCCGTCCCCAAGGTGGCATGTCTTAGTCCCTCAGGAGATGCTGATGCTTTCTATAACATGTCAGTGGGGGCCATCTGTAGCACTCTGGCCAGGTGCTCCCACAGCTGGCTGTGCCACCTCCATCTCTCTTGCCACATTCATAGAAGCTCCTGGTTCACGTTTTCACTCAAGCTTTGAATGAAGCAAGGAGCATTTACAACAGAAATCCATTCCACTATTCATTCATTTTCCTGTTAAATGTTAATCAAGCTCCTCAGAGGAGAAAAGTTCTGTGGTAGAACACAAATGCCATACCTACCACCAAAGGAATAATACAGCAGTGGGTGATAAGACCAGCACAGAGCCCACTGTAATATGGGGACAGCAATGGGACCAGTGCTAGGGGAGTGCAAAGTGTTCAGAGGAGGCCCCTACACTGCAGACCGTGGAAGCAAAGCTCACTTCCAGACAGTTGAAGTCTTCCAGACATAATGGCATAGACAAGGATTGGGGACAGATGGGAGGAAAGACATTGAGAGCAGGGCAACTTTTACTTTTCTTCTTCTTTTTTAAAAATCTTTTATTTATGTATTTGGTACAGGGTCTCCCTATACAGATTGGACAAATAGTGATCCTCCTATCTCAGCCTCACTAGTACTGGGACTACAGGTTTGCATCATATATCTAGTTTGTAGGCCAGGAAGACATGTGGTATTGGGTATCAAATCCAGGTACTGCACTTAGACCTCTGAGCTATCACTGAGAGCAGAGAAAGGCACCTTAGATGAAGGTGCAGGATAGGGGAACGGGATTGCTCAAGAGGGGAAAGAAGTAAGTTGCAGGAGACTCCCATGTTGCATGCCAGGGTGTAAACCGAGGTATTTTCCTTAAGGACAAAATGAACTGAACTTAGAGGACTAAAGGTACTATCAGCACGACTTTGGGCATGGCTCAG
Source organism: Ctenomys sociabilis (assembly GCA_004027165.1). Lineage (NCBI taxonomy): Eukaryota > Metazoa > Chordata > Mammalia > Rodentia > Ctenomyidae > Ctenomys > Ctenomys sociabilis. Next base: position 35,962 of record PVKA01008822.1, read on the forward strand.
TGAAAGACTTCACCTGGACAAAGACAGAAGAACCACTCCCTGGGAAGTCGCCCTGTCCATCAGGCCCTCACCTCCTGCCCAGGCCACCCTCTGTGTCTGCTGTCTCCACCACCAGCACTCCGGTGCCCAATCGCTGCCTCCTTCCACGTGCACCTCCAGCCGGGCCCTCACCAAGGACTCTGCCCTCGGTGTGGAATACATGCAGAGTGTCCTCGCCTGCTTCGAGAGATTTTCATTCCTGTAGTATCTCTCTGTTGTCCTCTGACTATGGAGGTTGTGTTCTTATTTTTCCTCCCTCTCTGTTCTGCTTCTCTCTTCTGCATATCTCCTCTCTCCCACCATCGTGTGCTTGTGGGGCTCTATTCTATTTCTAAGAATCTGCTTTCACTCCTCTGCCCTTTCTTTCTGTCCTTCTGCCCCTGTTACGTCTCCCTTAGGCCCCTCTGGTCCTTTGCCAACTGCAGCTGTTCGGTCCCACTCCCCTTTCCACAGCCTGTGACCTCACACTCCCCTAGGGCTCCTTCAGAGCCTCAGGCCTGTCTGGGCCAGGAAGCCTCTCCTTCCCATAGCCCTCTAGTAGCTCACATCTTCTGGGTAAAAGATCTGATAACCAGATGCATTTATTTATTTATTTATTTATTTATTTATTTATTTATTTATTTATTTACTTTCTTTACTCTTAATGCACACATCTTGAAATTGAGCCTCAGCTTCACTCACAATATATCCTTTCCCCTGGGAAACCCACGTCCAATCCTAGATGAAATTTTCTCTTTGCCATGCCAAGAGGGAAGATGGTATGTTTAACATATCTTTATTGGGTTTCAGAAATGTTGCATCTATATGCATTGCCCCTAATTGAATATGTATAGGTATGCAATTGGTGGGGTAGTATATGTGTATGATATGAGGAGTATCTGTGTGTTTGTCTGAGAAATTTCATTTGCTTTTCAACCAAACATAGTCTGCAGCTGGCAATGGGCAGAATAGACATTTATCCAGAGAAGATGTGAAGACCACACAGCGCAAAGGAGTCCATATGGGCCAGGGTGGCTTTGGATGTGGAGCTGCTCCAAAGGGACCCATGCAACCCTTGGTCCCACTACCATTTGTCCTAACCAGTTACCAGCAAGAATGCCAGCAGGAAGGCATTCATGGAGCATAGGGGCAGTCATGCCATAAGCCTGAGGGCTGAGCCCAGGTGTCCACAGGCTCCATTATGCCCAGAGACCTCACTTCTTCAAGCTGGTGTTGCCCACCATGGCAAAGGGATGCTGCGGTGCCATTAGCTGCTCTTGTCTTGGGTGATTCTAAACATAGCTGTGCATCTCATGAGAACATGAGAGGCTGCTGTAGGAAACAGGAGCAGTCAGGCTCTCTTCATCCAAGCATAATTGCATTTATAGCTCCCACTCTCTACAATCTCATTATCTAGGAGCCAGATACTAGCTGAGCTCTTCATGGATAGTATCTCATTTAATGTTCATAAAGATCCAGTGCAGTGGATACTTTCCTGACCCTCTGAAAATGAGGCAAGTTCCGTCTGAGAGCTTTTATTCCCATTTGTATGAATCAGAGTAGGAATCTGACCTCAGGCAGCCTCCCTCTGCACAGCCCACCTCAGGCACTGGCTTCTCTCTCTGAGAAAAGCTTGTGTTAATCTGACTCAGTGGCCCAGGTCTCAATTAGGATGGGCTCTGCTAGTACAGACAGAGACTCCAATCAGTTCAGAGCTGCAAGGTGCCCTAGGGGCCATGTTGTCAGGAATTTTTGACTAAGGTTACTGTTGAACTGTACCAATGTAAGGGTTCTCCCCAGACAATTTGATTCCATTTATTTGTATAAAACTGTCCTTTAATAGCATTATTTTTCATAGTGTTATTGTAGTTTAATGCCCCTGAGAGCTTCCGTTGTTCACTCAGGTTTTAAAACACTATTCTAACATTAGAAATGAGCAAATATGTGATGCAAGAGGTCAACAGGCTATTAATCCAAGGGTTGCACTACTGGCTAAGGGGAATGGCAAAGACTAATTTCAGTTCTCCTGGCTCTCACTGTAGACTCCTTCATTTTTCCTGATCAAAGACAAATCTTCCCTATGTGTATGAAGGGACACACAATACCATGGTGAATGAGCAACGGGATGGAGGCACTGCAACATTAGAGTCATAGCTGTGTAGTCCTCTGCACTCTGGGTTGCTTTCTTCTGTAAATGAGGGCCACACTCGATCCTTGATTATAGGCTCGTTGTGAGGTGAGGATGTGAGAGAACCCACCCAGGTGTCAGGGGCTGCAAGCCCAGCAGGTGGGGCTCTTTCCTTTCTTTTTTTTTTTTTTAAATTGAGAAACAAATAGCAATGAGACAGTTTCAATAATTAATACATTGTGCATTCGTATCTTCTTAGTGGTTATCCATAGTACAAGAAACAGACAGGATATCCTGCCGAAACACTACTAGTACAAATCTTCTCATTGCACTGAGAGTAGCTGTATATCTATCCTGACTATTCTGTGTATACAAATACACAATGGTCCTTCCTTTGTATCCTTTTTTGTTGTTGTTGTTTAGTCCTGTCAGAGATAGGTATTCCACTGGCACCTAAATACTATAAGTGTGTGAATTCAGCGAAACAATCCAACAAGCTCAGCCATCCAAAATAGTAGTGGGTTATCTGCAGACGTTGTTGACTTGAGCCTTTCGCAGCTCAGTATATTAATATGGCTTTACTTTAAATACCTCATTTTTATACTTTTCTGCTGGATGGTTAAGACCAAGGTAAAGCGAGACCTATATAACAAGAAATGTAACTTTTGTACCTGATAAGGTCAGTCAATATCCTCGGGATTTATCCTGAAACCCTGTACTGCACTTTTGTAGATCCTTTGTCATTGTCAACCATGTGGATGAGTCATGGCCATTGCTTGACCAATTTTCTCTTTGTGAAAGCCTGAAAGAATGTTTTCTCTCTATGCCACTCTCTTTAGGCACACTACCTATTGTGATCACTTTCCTCTTGTGATAATCTCCTTGATCAGAAAATTTGGGATGCAACTGAGTTACATGATGTTACAGTACAGGTTCTCCTATGCCCTGGGTCTTCACTGACCTTAAAAGGCTAGGGCCAAAATGTTGGCTGACCTTGCAGCCCTTCCTTTTCTCTAATTTTGAAAATGGCAGTTAATTGGTAGGATTCTCACCCTGCAATGTGTAATAGAAGGGTCATGCTTAGAATGTCTGTCATTCTGGTCTTCTAAATATGTACTTCTTGTCATGACATACCAATTATTATCATACTGTCTCTCAAGTAAAAGGTTTTTTTCTTTTTTAAATTAAAGGTAATAAGTGAAAAAAGACACAAGAAAAAAATGTTACAGGACTGCTACAATTCTGTATATGGTTAAGTTTCTAGATTTTTGTGTAAAAATATGTGTTTATTCCTATTTTTTAATTTTTTTTCTTCATATTCTGTAAAGACTTAAAGTTTAACATATCAATACTTGATGGAAAATACCTGTTCCATGTTATGCCTAAAATGATTGATACTTACACAGATAGTTAGGGTAAACTGAAATGCATATGTTACAGGGTAATAATAAGCTTCTCTTCTGGAGGGTTAACAACCTAAGTTTCCTTTTCCTTTTTAATGGTAAGGAAAGGACCATTCCTTAGGGATCATTCTCTGCAGCCATTCTCTTAAGCTTAAGTGGTCATCATTAGTGATATCAACTCTGATTTTTTTAAAGTACTATATGAGTAAAGCATGTTTTCTTTTGCTAGACTGTAATGTCATAGATGATATATGCTATTCATACAGACCCCGAGAGAGTGCTGGTGCTCCAGGCCTCCGTGCTTATCCATTGTTGATGAGTCTGGTCCTTGGCTGGGCTGATGGGGAGCCCCTAACTCCATGCACTGCTGCCAGCGACCCTCCAGAACATCACAGCACAGGAGGTCTTCCACAGTGTACATTCCTGAGTTTTTGGTCTTCTCATCTAAGTAGATGTGAAGATATTTAAACACAGACAGTAGGGACTGCTGTTAGCACTTTTTTTTTTTCTTTTTTTCTTTTTTTTTGGTCTTTTTTTTTCCATTTATTTTTATTTTATTAAAATACAAATGTCAATCAGACAGTTTCAAGACACCTTAACCATACAGAGTTGATGAATTAATACATTGCAAACTGTTTTCATAACGTTTTGGTACTGTACAAGGTTGTGTCATAAAATAACTAAGCTTTTTCCCTGTGGGATAATTTTCATTTTGAGGTGTAATTTTTTTCTCATCACTGGTATCAATTTCATTGACAGAGGAAATCATGATAGAATGGAATTTATACCTTAAACATCTTGTCTGTCAGCTAACTTAATAGCACTTATTCTTCCAAAATCGTCCCTACTGTCCTAGACTTCCTAGAAGGCTGTTTAGTTGCATAGTTCTCTCACCTTCTGGTCTCCAATTTGAGCCACTTCTTTTCACTTGGGCCACATAACAGCTGGTAACCCCTGGCTTGACCTCCATTGATGTTACTCTTCATAGCTATCACTTTATATCCAACAGTAACAAAACTTTGTTTCTAAGAGCCTAATGCATTCTGTCCTTTAAAGTGTCATTATATATCCAAATTAGCACCATCATACCCCACCTCTTCACCACCCTGAATTCCTTGGTTTACATATTAACAATCTTGAATGAATAAATCAAGATCCACATTGGTCAGGAAAGAGAACTAGAGTCCATCCTTACATTCTTCCTGTGATCATTAATCATGATTTGTCAGCTTGAGTGAATTAAGAAAACAAACACGTAGGAGATTAGTAAGCACAATTCTGAATATGTTTAAGCATGATTGGAATGTAGGTCAGCAAACCAAAGTGGGGAGACTCACAGCAGTTGTGGGTGGCATCAGCAAATAGGCTTGTAGCCTGAATGGACTAAAAAGGAAGGGCAAAGGAAGTAGGCCTGCTTGGAGAGACTGCCCTCTTTGTCATCACCTTCAGACATCAATCTCCAGATCCACAATTTCTCCAGCAGTTTAACACACGTTTGCCCTTCTGTGGATCTGCACCTTGGAGTTTGGGCTGTTGCATGCTTGACTGCTCTCATGCTGCAGCTTGCTTTTTGGGTGAGAAGATGCTGGGTTGATGGGCTCACTAGAGGCCACAAAGACTCTCTGACCTCTGATTCTGGAAACTTGGCTAATAAATTCCCATTCAGAGTTATACACACACATTTCCTATTCATTCAATTCCTCTAGAAAACCCTAAATAGTACACTCACTTTGCATGGTAGGCCCCATGTAGTCTTGGGATCCTATGGATGTTCCTTATCCATGACTTTCCATCTGTGTTGACTCTGCTTGTTTCAGGCATTTATCCCAATTTACTTGGCTGTCTCTATCCTATCTCTCCCTCTACTATCTTTGTCCACTGCTTGCAGTGATAATCATGTCAAACATTAGTTGAGTCTTTATATGGGGGCAGAGTCTGAGATTCACTCATAGCATGTCATTTAAATCTAAGCTTAATTTATAATATGTCATTTAAACCTTACAGTAACCTTAGGAAGCAGATCATAGCATAATATCTATTAATTTTACATAAAGAAATTGAGGCTTAGAGGGAGTTACAACCTTGCTCAAGATTATCAAAAGGAAGATGGGCTTCAACCCTTATCAGCTTCTAGAAAACTGCCCAAAAGTGTCTGTCTTCCATGCAGGCTTACTGCTTTCTCAAAAGCATCCTCCTGCTGAGTGCTGCTTTGCACAGAGAATGATCTTTTTTCTTTCTTTTTGGCTTCTCTGGCTCCTTGGCAGTGTTGATTTTATTGCATTTTCATAATATTTCATGCTTTAATTCAATTTATTTAGTGCTATTGTACAGTGCCCTAAGCACCTTGAAAGAAGCAGGAGTTTTATAAATAAAATTATTATTGCCGCTGCTCTGATAACAGCCCTGAGCTATTTAGTGGATATGTCAATTATTCTTGATGCTGAAAAAGTTTTGCCTACACTTTTTCATGGCCCAAGCTTTTCTTGCCCTTTGCTCCTTGGTTCCACTTGCAGTAGCTTTGTAGTATGCAGTCTCATAGCATTTCTCCATCAGGATCCCACTAGGAACACAAAAACTGCACTTTAGCAAGCTCGAGGAGGACTTCTGGAGTGCACCAGCTAGTTCCCTAGATCTTTTTGAATCCCCTGGATTCATGGCTCATTAACTAAACCAGTAAGGCCAGACCCTCCGTGACTCAGACCTCCTCACCCACCTCGTGCTAAACAAGACCTCATTACCTATCAGCCAGTGGCAGAAATCTCTAGCAGGATACTTTGGAGCTGGATATGAGTCCATCCTATCAATATTTGGCAGCAAAGATCGAAGAGCCTGAGACTTTAAGGCTCATGGAGGTTTGTCAGAAATTCAAAAGATTGTGAGATCCCCTTCTCCCAAAAATAGGCTAAAAATCACTGAATCACTGCAACTGTTCATCACTTCTAGAATCAAGTCTCCTTTCTGGATGTTACCTGGCTCCTCAGGACCTTATAGAACTTCAGAGCACACTAATGGAGAGGACCACTGCATCCTACTTGCAGGGTTGCAGTCATGTGCCTGACAGTTCATTAGATAAAGCAGTGGCCAAGCTGGGATTTCTCCCTGGTCCTATCCAAGCTCATGCCACTATACTTGATCTCCCATTCTCTAGCCCCAGTGCACATTTTGTCCATTATACATTTCTTCCTTTCAACATACCCTGTGCTATGTGTCTGTTCTATCGTGCTTCATTCTTCTCTCCTCATTCTGTTCACTGAGTAGCACTTACATGACAGACAGGCATGATGGTGAACAGGGCTGGCATTGGCCTCCCTCCTTTTAAGATCTAGTTTGACATTTTCCTGCTTTCATCTTGAGTGGCCTCCACTTTAATATTCTATTTCCTTCTTAGTTTATAGTTGTATTAAGAGCTTCTGGGGAACTCTCTTTATTGACCAGGACCAATACAGTGTGCAGTCTCCATTCTGTGTGTTTTTAGGGAACAGATAGAAGTAGCCAATCTGTCCATTACAAATGAGTTCATTCCCATGCAAGCAGGCTGCTATATGCCTTGCCTGAGGCTTCTTTCGTTTTGAGCAACATATTGGCCCCAGTTGTTTCTACATTTGCCAGGCTACATTGGGATCCTGAGATGAAGGGAAGACAAAATAACACAAAAGAACTTACTCTGTCAGACACAGTCATTATGCAGTTTTCATGGTAGGAAACAATGTTCTTTCCTAGGGTGGAGGCCCACGACCCCCTCACTTAGGAGGTAAAGGTTGTTGGATATCTAACAACTATTCTTCATTCTAATCAGAAAAGATACTGAAATGAGGTATGACCCAGATACCTGGATAAATAGAAATAGACAAGATAAAGCCTACTCTGTCCCTGAAAGGGAAAACAGCAGCCAATGAAAATGGATTCATCAGAACTATTCAAATAGCTATGAAAGTAAAAGAATAGAGACTTGTATAATAAAGTTGTTTACCTGCAGCTCAGAAATGCTTTGCAGCTCACATAATAATCAGAGAGAATACAAGTAGCCTTGCATTTCTGGACTGTTTTCTCAAATCCACCTACCAGCCTGTGGCAGTTTGTATCCCAACTATGTGCAAATCATTATTTGAATTACAGTTTGCTCTGAATAAGTGCATGTTACTGCAATTCCCCATGAAGTCCCAAAACAGGCTGACACAGAGCATCAGAAGCCAGCCCTGGTAGGTATCTACAGAGCCCCTACTGGAGCCTCAGCCTCCTCTTTGCATTTCTTTAAATGGAGTGTGGACTTTGACAACTTTTTTGCATGGATCAGGACTATCCCAGACTGTTAATTGAAGGCTGGTTTGGTCTATTTGCCCCTAGTCTATTGAGTATCTCCTATCACCTTCATTGTGATTCTGTGTCAGTCCTTTAATAAATGTGGCCAGCAAGCACACAAGATAACAGAATGGGAATCAATGGGACCTACGATTGTCTGCATGCCAGATTCTCTTGTCAGCTTGGTCTTCAATCCATCCTGCCAACTCACTCTCCTCTGGGACCTGAGACTTTTGAAAACAGTGCAACAGCCTCATCTCCCAGGCTGTGTTTTTCTCCATCATTTGCTTTATTAAATATTGATTTTCTGTTGCATTATTAAACCTTAAGTCCTGAGCATAAATTCTGGACTGATACTTTAATCTGGCTCTCCTCCATTTTTTTTTGGCTTTTAGAACTGATTTTCAGGCCATCTCTCCAGGGGAATCTTTAAGTCAACACAAGACCTGAGAGAAACCTGCCTGCTGGAAAAGGCGGACCCCAGAGTGGAGAAGTAGCTCAATTTCCCAATGCACTCAAGAAACAGCTGCACTGTCACGAAACACTGCCTCACTTTATACATGTCCTGCAGAAGTCCACCCTTGTTAGGATTCAGGGAGTTACGCCAATGAGATTTTTAAGATTAATCCCTCAAAACTATTGAGTAATCAAGCAGTATGCTGAATCGACTTTAGAACTACATGTCATGCAGCCTCAAATAATATGGATTCCACTACCCTTCTGCACCACATGTTTTCTTCTATTTCATACTATTTTTAGGACTTTAGTCCAAAATAATCATCTAAGAAGCATTTGATTTTCACTCATCCTGGCCTTGGTTTCTCTTTTACTTCCTCCTCTTCATAATGAGTGAACTGGCCAGTGTTTAATCACAGTTCATTGTATGCTGGCTCCCTAACAACCTTGCAATACATTCTGAGAGATACTTCTAAGTAGATTAGGCAGAGTGACCTCTAGGTTGAATTCTGCAACCCTGGATAGTTTCCTAGGTCAGTGGTTGTGACAGCTGAAGGACAAGGAGTAATGAATTGAGGATCTTGAAGACAGGAAGCATAAGTGATTGTGTTTTTGTCCTCATCACTGACTGATGGACAGGGAAGAAAGTGGAGGTATTTATGGTGTTGTTCTGGCAGAGCTGGGGCCTGGGGATGTCCACTTAAACATTTCCAGAGAGTGGAGGACATACTACACTCAATTCAGCACATCTTTCCTCTGTGTATTTGAGATCCTGGATCTCCAGAAATCCAGTGTTATGAAACATTCTAGGACATGACTGATTGTTCTGGTAGGAAAAGAATCAGGGATGAATGTGTGAACAGGAATGAAAGCCACTCAGGCTGCTCAAGTACTCAAAGCAGACAAATCCTCAGGTACCACAGGTAAAGACTGCTGAACTTGTGCCTCAATGGTGTATGACCAGACAAATAATTCTTGGGGAATACTTAATAGAAACAATTGAAAGTTAAGGAAAAGAAGATTCTATACCATTTTCACCAGCATCCCACATGTACCCAATATTCTTAAGTATTCAATTAATGAGAAGTTCTTTTAAAAGTCACGAACACTTCAAATTATGTGTCTCCCTACCCTCCCATTCCTCAGCCTTAATTCTTTCCCTATATATAAGTAGGTAACCAATTGTATTTGTCATTTGTTTTAATATACAGTAGTGGGCAACTAACTACCAACTGACATGAGCCTTACTTCCTTTAAAAGTACTCTACTACTACTAACACACACACACACACAAAGCCAAAACCTATTTATTTTTAAAGTTTACATTTTGACCATATTTTACAGAACTGTGCAAAAGAAACCCATTTTCTGTAATCATAAAAAGTTTAACTTTTAATTAAATGCTCAGAATTTTTAATCTATGTATTACTTATGTCAGTATTCACAATTTACATGTCGAAAATGACTAAATATTGGCAGCTGTTTATGTTGATAAGTTGATAAGCCTGTCACTTAACCTCTCGGAGTTCCAGTTTTCTTATTTGTAAAGCTTGGATATAACCACTCATCACTTTATTTTTAAGCATGATTGAAACTAGGTGAAATACCGAACATTAGAAAGCATTCAATTTCTTTCTATTTCAATTTAACAAATATTTACTAAATACCGTTTATATATTAAGCACTATGGCATGTGTTAAGAATAGAAAAACAAGTGATAAATGGTCCCTGACCTCATGGTGTGGATACAATGTTTGAAAAGGACTATTGTGTTCATCAAGTTTTCGCTTCTTTCCATGAGTGAATAGAGCATGCATTACCTGCATTATCATTGTACTTATCTTGTTATCACATAAGTATCTCTTCACCAACAATGTAACTGTTTTGAGTACGAGTCATTCACTGAATAGCTCATATTCTTCATAATAAATACTACTTGTTGAATGAACTTCTACTTCTTCATCTTTCCTTTTGTGACACATTCTAGGGTCTTCATTTCCTTCTTTAGACGTTAGTTTTTTTTCTCTCAGGATAGCAGAAGCTCACAGTTAAACCACAAATGAGTAACCAGATTTGCATCCAGAACCTCTGCTTGTGTCATTGCTGAACTTTTAGCTTCTGCTTCAGTTTATCTCAAATGCTATAACAAAACACAATCAAGCAGGTGGCTTATAAACAACATAAGTTTGTCATAGGTCTAGGAGTGGAGAAGTCCAAGGTGGACGCACTAGTTTGGGTGTCTGTTTAGACTTCAGTTCCTGATGCGTAAGTGGTACTTTCTCGCATAGCTTCATGAGATGGGATCACTAAGGGGTTTTCTCAGGGTTCTTCTATGGCAGCACTGATCCTGCAGGCTACGGCCTTTGTCCCAATCACTCACCAAGTCACCTCCCAATAGCTCATAGTTAGTGTATGTACATAGGCATTTTGATGAGACATAAACACTTTGTGACTGCATTGCATTTTTAACACCTACATCTTTGGGCTGATAAGATAGTTCAGTGGGTGAAGCACCTGCCTCGGCAAGCATAGTAGCTCTAGCACCACATCGTCACACCAGCTCCATTCTCAGACATGCTGAGCAGCCCACCGAGTCCGGGCATGTTGGAGTACCTCTGTAATCTCAGTGCTGGGGAGGTGGCAAACAGGAGGAGCAGTACATGTCTGAACTGAGTAGTGAGACCCTGTACCAAATGCATTAAAGCAAAAAACAAAACAAAAACAAAAACATCTCCATCTTCTCTTTGGAGAGTTTATTAAGACAGTGGGTCAGCCTTTCTGAATGCAAATATAGAGAAAGCAGCCAATCTCTGTCTCTTTTGTTGGATGACATGATTTCATTTTGGTATTTCTTTTTTATAAAAAAAAAAAAAAAAAACTGCAGCAAGAAGCACTGCTGCATGTGCTTCCTATGACATGCTCCTTGTTATTCTAATATACCTGTTTTTCGCCAACATACTCTCTTATGTAGCCAAACCTGCCTTGGTGTTTGCAGAAAACTTGTTAGATTGGAGACATCTGGCTTACTTTTGGTGCTTCAAGTGCAAATTAGCAGCAGTGAACATTACCCTTTCTTCATTTGAGTTAGCTGACAATCACTGGCATACTTAAATATCTCTGAGCCAAGTACAGAGATCATGTAATTTAGGGTATTATTCAGGTATACTGAAGATTCTAGTAATGCAAAAAGTTGATAGGTATTAGGAATTGACAGATTTCATATAGAGCTATTTCATAATGCCCACAAGGTCAAAACCTACCCGAGATACTTAAAGTTTTGCTGATTCTTCCTTATTTTTCTCATATTCCCTAACCTTTTCTTGATGTATCAGCCTCTAGGATTTTGCCTTTGCCAAGACATGGTTAGAGAATATGTCCCAGGCATAAAAGTTTTTCACTTCAAATGATAAGAGTTTGGGAAAATGGGGCTAGAAATAACCCTGATTTGAAATGGTTTGGCCTATGGAAGAAGACTATTAAAGTGTAGTGAAATGTCAATAATTAAAAATGGGAACATTTATTGGAAAGATCAATCATGTTGCATGCCAACTCCAACATTTTCCCTGCTTGCAGCCTTGCAAGATGTATAATTTTCCATTTCTACACAGTGAAGGAATCCAGTTCACATAGGAATATTCTAAATGGGTTGACGACCCAGCATCTTCAAGCTATTTCTGTCTCAGGTTATTTTGATTTTTCCATTTGATGCTGTCAGAAACTGAAGAACTGACCATTTGTGCTGGAAATAGCATAACTTCTGCCCTTTGTTTTGATCACTTTTGCTCTATGTGATTGGTGAATTTGATTGCTGGCCACAGAAAATTGCATTTGTGTCAGGAACATTCTGAACAGATCAATGGAGGAGGAAACCAGGCAGGATCAATTGTAATACCAAAAGACTAGTATTAAAAAATCATGCAACTTGCATGTCATCCTCCAACTAGCAAGGTCTCAATAATATTCAGGTTCTTCACCACTATTAGTTAGTTAAACTTTACAGTAACACACGAGGTCAGTTAGAGCCTACTGCTACTGCTTTTGGAGTAAGGAAAATATCACAATATGGATCTCACTGTCTTTCCACAGCACATTTGCAAAAAGCAAGTTGTCATAGAGAATAACAAATAATTATAGTTGTTCCACCTATTTTCCAGGTGTTCTTTAAGTTCTCTGCATGAATTTCCAATTTGAACTTCAAAAGAAGTTCATGACTTAAGTCTCCATATCATCCTTTTTGTGACTAAGGAATTGAGCTGAGAAAGGTTGAGTTACCTGTAGCATCTGTGAATGGGTATGAAGTGGATCTCTCTATTTGTGCTCTCATCGACAACACCATATACTGTACTTTTAACTATCTCCATTTGCTACTTCTGTGACTTTGAATTCTAAAACTAGATGATAATAAGATAAAGCAGAAGGATTCCTGACACTGCTATTTTATTTAGTCATCCAGATGCGTACTTGACTAGTCATGTCTTGCTCTCTTTCAAGAGGTGTTAGAGCAGTGATGGAGACTGCTTAGAGACCAAGTGCCCAAACTAACCAAAACCCACTCATTTATCATAAAGTGCCAGCACTGCCATTGACCCTCAATGCTCAGCTGCTGGGATGATGCTGGGGTGATGGAGAGAAGACTCTCTGTGCTGTCTTGCACGTGCCCTAAGTTAACCACCACTGCCTGAGGCCTTTAGAGAATGCTATCTAATGATTCCACTTGTAATATTTGTGCACATCCAACTTTGTCAAGTGCTTTCTATGTATATTATCACAACTAGTTTATGAAGAAAATAGGAAAGATAATACATATTCCATTCTCTAAGGGAAGAAACTAAGGTTGCTCAGGGCAACCTATATCTGAAAGCAGAGGTTGGAACTAAGGTTAGAAGTTGGATCACTGGCTGTAGAGTCACTGTTGTTTCTATTGAATATGTCCTCTCGAAATTGGCTTTCCATATGGCAAAGACTAAAACTAGACCTATATCTCTCACCATGGACTAAACTAAACTAAACTAAACTCAAAATGGCCTAAAGATCTAAATATCAATGCATAAACACTAAATCTGCTGGATGAGAACAGGTAGAACTCTTGAAGATATAGGTGTAGGCAGAAACATCATGTGTATTACCCAGGTCATATAGAAAACACTACAAAGAAACAATAACTGTGATGCATTCAATTAGAAATAGCTCTGCACAGCAAAAGAAATCAGTAACAGAGTGAAGACAATCCCCAAAATGGGAAAACATTTTAACCAGTTGTTCCTCAAAGGGCTAATATCTAGAACATGTAAAGAATTGAAAAAAATCAGACCTCAAATTTAATGACCCTGTCCAAAATAGACATCTGAAATGATTACATAGTTCTCAGATGAAGAGGTAAAAACTTTCACATAAATATGTTTTAAAAATATTCAACATCACTGGTTATTTGAGAGACACATCTTAAAACAATGCTAAGATTCCATCTCACCACACAAAGAATGGCTAGTATCAAGGAAACAATCAAAAGCAAGTGCTGGGGCTTTTGTGGGGAAAAGAAACTCTTCTCCATGGTTGGTGGGACTGTAGACTGGCATATCACTGGGTTTATACCATAACTTAAAAATGTGTCTGTTCCTTCAATTGCAGCTACCAGAGATAAGCAGTGTAAAGATCCCTTAACTGGCAGCAGAAATCCAGTTGATAAGTTAGTTATACTTAATGACTTAATCTCAAGTTATTTACATGTATAAAAGAAATATTTATGAATGACTTCTGCAATCCAGATTTTCCAGTGAGTTCTTAGAAGCACATTGACTTTGGAAAGGTCACTTATCTTCTCTTGACTTCAGTTCTGTCACCTACAAGATAGATAAGAGTGCCCCTTTCTCTACTTCATAACACTGAAAAAAGGGCCAGCAAGATAGCTCAGAGGACTGACTGCCTGCTTAGGCAAGTATAGTGACCAGGGTTCAATCCCTGACACCACATGCTGCCCTGGCACCGCCCCTATGCACACTGAGCCAGCCTTCAAGATGGGGCATGATACCATGCTTGTAATTCCAGTGCTGGGGAGGTTGAATACAGGAGGATCAGTATGAATCCCAGCTGCATAACAAAAGCCTTACCAAATACAGAAAAAAAAAAAAAAAACTGAAGAAACAAACAAAAAAAATTAATCATGAATATAAAATGATTTTGTAAACAAGTGGTGGTGTCCACTCTGCAGTGAGGCAATGAATTGGTTTAAGGTCTCAGAAACATTTTCATGTGGATTAGGGCCACATCTAGGATGTGTCTTGCCACACTCCTGAGGGGTGTCACACGGTGCTGATGAACTATGGGCTCCTGAGTCTAGATGTGCTGCTTGAGGAACAGGCCCCATAGAGAGTTCTTGCACCCCCAGTTTCTCTTCTCTGGGGAGAAGCAGCTCCCTTGGACAGGACTTAGCTACTCAGCTCTACTCAGTCACTATCCTGGAACTGAATGCCCTGAATGGCAAGATTTCTGTGATGTTTTCTTCCTCTTTCTGGAAACGACTCTGTGCAATATTATTTTTTCATCCTAGATAGCTGGGCTGTATAATTGATGGCCTCTCTGGGTTGCTAGAGTTGCGCATTTAAACCACAATCGCCTTGGCTGCAATGTCTCTGAGTTCATTACTTTTTGAAAAGCTTCACGTCTGTTTGTGTTCAGATTATTGTTGCTCTGGAGAGGGAGGTTATTGTCAGGCAGTAAGCGAAGTATGGTGCAGAATTCATGATAATCAGATTTTCTTTCTTAGATGAATATTTCTGGGTAACAAGACTTCATGTTTATCTGACATGGCTGTTCTGAATCAGGGGACCAAGGACCTTCACTTTTCCCCTGCAGCAAGCTGGAAGGAGTTCAACAACACTGTGTATTGGGATATGAGAGGCTGTTGTTTTGCAAAGGAAAGGGGTAATAAAGGTGCTCAGCTCTGGTACCAGAGAATGGCTCAGTGTATAATGTAAACACGGATGATTTCTAATTAAAGTTTGAAGACACACCTGGTTTTCAGTGGGGCTATGAGTGCCAACTGAGTCTGCAATTACCTCCAACCTCTAAAGAGACTGTATCCCTCTCTCAGCCTTTGACACTGTCTCAGTCCACACACTATACTGTTACCATCATCACCTATGTGTTCATGCTCTGTCTTCTGCTCTGCATCCTAAACCAGGTCCACAGGCATAAGAACCCCAGATTTAGCCAACTTACTGGTTTCCTAAGGTCTGAATCTACCATTATGTCTCTTTAGCATAGGAACCAGTCTTTCCTGGGTTGTTTTGCTTCTTGATCATCACTGTTTAGTGCAGTCCTACATACGTTTGACACTAAAGAAAGGTGAGTTAAATGAATCCCTGACAGCTTTGTTTAATCAAAATCTATTCCAGGTTTCATTTCAGTTAAGTGTTCCGGCATGCAGAAAATAGTCTGTGTAGTGTGTGGGTGACTTTTTTCATTCATCTGTCCTTCAGAAATAAGCATAGTTCCTCATGTCCAAGGGAGACATAGCTTGGTGCAGTGTCTCAGGTGGGGCTATTTTTCCAGGACAGATAGCAGAAGAAATAAGTGGAAATTTTTAAGGAGACATTTTAAAGAGATCATTTAGGACATTTTGGTCACTTTCAGATACAGATCCAACTTTAAGGGAAAAAAGCAGAAAAAAGTATTTTTCAGAAATTTTCATCTCTGTAGGAGTATAAACACTTTTAAGTTGAAGGTACAATTTTTTCCTTTTTGCAACATAACAAGTAAAAGATATTATCATATCTTGTCATTTGAAGTGTATAAAACTGGGTTATGCAAGTATTAAAAGATATTGGGCATATGCTGTTTTTAACAAAGAATAAATATTTGACGGATTGTTTTCTATCATTTTAGAACAGAACTTTAAGAGTAGCTGTCCCTTCAGTGATACTTGATATGGGACATATTGTATCTGTCTATCCTTTAGGATCTGCTAGAGGAGGAAGAGTTCAGGTTCTCTGTATCTTAGTCAACTGTGCTTGCCTGAAGTTTTTATTGTTTCTTTGTTACTTAACCTTCTCATGATGGATTCTAGGGGAGTGCTAGATTGTCTGGATTATGACAGTCTAAAGCTCTGCAAAGTGGAGGTGATTATCAGAATTTTAAATGCTGTGACATTTTGCTGTCAAAAAGTAATTGATTTATTAGAGACATTACAATGCATGCATGATTCAACATAAGAGGTTCCTTTGAACTTGTTTAGTACCAAATCCTCTGGGACACTATTTGCTTTCAGAACCATGGACAGAGACTCTCTTTCATTCTGATTTCGTTGGCCTTATACAAGTAAATATTATATACAGCTCAGCAGTAGCAGCTCAATCCAGTGGCCACAGTATGATCCAATTTAATGGCTTTAACAATTTCAGCTGACAGATGCCAGAATATTAATACATTGCTTGCATTTATGTCACCACAGAATGGAACAGGGTACAAGACTGGATGACTTTACAATATATTATTATTTTCATTGCTATCATTTTTGTGGCTAAAAATAAAGATTTTATTTCACAACAAATCAGATAACGTACAGAACATTTCAGAAGATGCTTGAACTTTTCCTAACGAGCAGCATCTTAGTGATGCCATCTTTCAAAACACTAAGCAGGAAACCATAATTGCGTTCAGTGATTCCACACCTGAGCAGTGAACCAAGCACACCAACAAAATGCCTAAAGCTAATGAAAATCTTGTTGAAAGCAATGAAGCCCCAATGGGGCATGAGGTAGAATGCTGAGAGCATCCGGATCCCTGTCTTTCATGGTGGCTGCGACTAACATACTTATCCTGACTGGGTGAATCCCTAGTTAATTCCCAAATGTTCAGGCAATTGGTCAAAATCTTTTAAATAGAGACATAGTCTCTATCTTGATCCAAGATACAATTTGCTTCCTTATTCAGGAATAAGGAAGCATCATAAATGCAAAGCAACGTTATTCCTCTGTACACAAATGACAAAAGAACTAGGAGATTATTGTTTGTGTAATAATTCAGGACCTTTGTTGAGAAACTCACATTAAACTGGATGATAGGCAATATATTCACATTGACGTTAATTTAACATTACTGATAGACAAAACTAATAAAAGTCTTGAATAAAATATTCTCCAATCCTATCTCTGTACAGCAAGGAAGGTTTTGGCTCATCAGGATCCTGCCCCTGTTGAGGTCTTCAAGACAAATATATTTTTGGAGAACCTTACATGGTCATTTTCTAATAAAAGAGGGAAGCATGAACTTTGCTTGAGGAAGGATTCATTTTGATTGATAAATTTTAATATTTCAGTTCTTTTTTCTTTGTTATTCATAAAATTCATGATGTCTTTTTCTTATTGAACAGACCATGGTATGTATAACCATAATTCTTATTTTGACATTCTTCAAAAAACCAGAAAAAATAAATAAAGCTCAAAAACATTTTAAAGCTTAATATCAAAATCGGTGTGGTCCATGGTCACCATATGAGATTGTTTTTGCACTATTTTATGTTTGTATTTTACTCACTTAATTTGTGTTTTGTTTGTAAAATTCCTCAACTTTATTGGAAAAATGGTAAAATCTAATTATATGTAACTTGATAAAGAACTTTTTATGTACAATTGAATCTTGCATTTAATATGACCTGATAATTGATGACCTGTGGGCTGTATTTTAAGGTTTACTTGTTTATTTTAAGATACAGACATAGAGAAGCAATGCTTATCATTGGTCTATAAGAAAGCCTGATGGAGAAATTAGAAAATAAAATTTAAATGAAGTATTTCTTTTGTATAGACACAAGCCATCTCGGGGAAATATTTTTATTCAGAACAAAAATGGTTTTCAGATATTAAGTGCAAATGTAGCTTATGTGAATTTTGCACTGAACTTGTCACTTGAATTAATGGGTTCAAAGCAAAGAAAACCTTGGGTGTTTCAGTATTCCATTTTGAACAATTAGATTAATCAAGTCAGCAGAGTTCAGCTTTTAATTCTGATTTTATTTATTTTCCATTCTTTTATTGAGTACCTGCTACATTTCAGGCACTCTGTATTATTTGCATACTCAGAGATAAAAGAAAATTATCTGTTCTTGAACAATTTTCTGAAAGTTCCAACCCTCTGCCAAGATGTAATATAATCAACCGGTGTAAAATGCTACAGAATATAAAAAGGATAGATTTGAACTCATATAAATTGAAGTGGAGTTAGCTAAGGCTTCCACACTCAAGCCTAGAATTAAAGACTAAAAGAAAAACATTTCACAAAAACTGAAAGTCAGTCAATCTAAAGAACCAGAATAAATACACAAAAACAAGTTTTGGAGAGAAGAGAAGGCAAAGGTCTTACTCTCCTGTGTATGTGTCATCACCACTTCCTTGTCACCAAGACACAGTACGTGACACCAAAATTGCAGAGGAAACAGCTTCAAAGATTCAGTCTGTGGTTAAATAAGTGCAGAAACACCAAGATAGAGGGCCTGGTGCAGAAGAAAGCTGCCTCCAGCCTGAAGTAGAGCATGTGCAGGAGTATGGAGGGAGGGTACAATTCCAGATTGTACCCACTGACCCCTCTCCAACTAGCACCCAGCTACAAGCAGCAGCCCAACTATGAACTCTTCACATGATCCAATCATCTTCCTAATACATAAGGCTTCCTGAGGGACGTCCCTGAGCTAAACCATACCAACAGGAAATCACCTCTGAAAAGTAGAGGTGTGCAGAAAAAGGTTGTGTGTGTGTGTGTGTGTGTGTGTGTGTGTGTGTGTGTGTGTGTGTGTGTAATGGATTAGCCACTGGTAGTCCACTTGTTACGCTCAGCTGAATTAAACTTGCTTGGTGCTGGATGTGGGAGGCTTCTCTGAGGCTTGTTGCCAGCAGTGTAAGAGGCAGAACTAGAGAAGCTGTTGAGAGGCTCTGAAGGAAGCCGTTGGAGCTGGTGGAAGCCACTGGTTGTCTTGGGTTACTCTGCTGGATGATCTTGTCATGCTGGCTTTCCTGGAGAACTCGCTTTTCTTGTCAGAGGAGGAGCTCAGGATCTCTGTGTTGCTGAGAATGGATGCAATTCACTTTGAGGGAATTCTGATCCTCATCTTGAGAATCACTTCCTGACTTTAGAGGGGAAGGTGGTACACTGTTCAGCCTCCTGAGAAGCTTGTCATATAGGCCTTTTTTTTTTCCTAATGAGAATTCAGCTTTCCTCATCACAGGGGAAGCTCAGGATCTCACAGTTGCAGAGGATGGCTGTGGTGGTCTTCAGAAGAGCTCTGGTTCTTACCTTGAGCATTTTATCCTGGCTCCAGTTCCAATCTCTCAGCTTGCTGGTAAAAATCCTTCATCTCCCTGGCATAGACTTTCTAGCATCTACCATTGACCTTTGGGCCTTTCCAGTGCAGACCCATGAAGCAGAACTGCATGAGACATTGTCATGGGCTCTATGCTTCCAGTTGTTCTTGTGGGCAGCATTGTTATGAGCTCTAGGTTTTCAGCTGGACTCATGCAGGATGTAAGGATCCAGGTCCTCAGCTGGTTCTTGGGTCTTTACTGTGTGGAAAGACTTCCTACACTCTGCATATTATTCTTTGGGTGATTCTAAAATAATCTTATAAAATGTGTCCTACATTCTGTTGTTCCCCCTTGGAAAAACCCCAAATCACAACAGTGTGTTTAAAAAAAAATAGATTGTGAGGGGATGCCTGCTTATGGTTAATGACAAGATTGGAGAGACATCAATGGGGCAGTCCTAAAAAACTTTTGTACACACTGGTGGAGACTTCATCTAGCAGCAAAGTGAGACAATGAGTAGTTTAAAAACTTATATGAGATTTTCATTGCTGAAGTGATCACTCAGGCATTTTGGAAGCTGATTTGGAAAGGAGACAAAACTGGCATACTGTATTATCTTAATTTCAAGGAGCTCTAAGGCTGGCCTAAGTTTAGATCATTTAACCATGGTGTTAGAGAAGACAAAATCTGGGCAACTCTTTCCCAGCAAAATCAGTGGCACTTGGGAATGGTGGGAAGCAAGTAAGGGAACTGGAGAAGAGTAAGAACCTTTCTGTGGTTCAGGAACAGCACAGCATGGTGTTTTAGCATGTGCATGCTAGGAACAGCTTGCTTGCTTTAGAATCAGGTTGTTTGACCCTGGAATGTTTCTTAATCTCTCTGTCACTAAGTTTATTCACTTTAAATTCAAGCAGTGCTATTATTCATAATGTCACTTTGCATACATGTTCACAAATATTCTGTAAAACCTGACACCTGCCTTGAATCTAAAAGCCCATGGTTACAGGTTAAGAGCCCTTATAAAATGTAAGCAATTGGCTGGCTTTGGACAGAAGGATGACTTACTCACTATGGGACTTTGTATTTGCTTTGAACCAAGCATTCATAGCTTAATAAATGATTACATAATTTGTGAAAAGATGAAAGAGAATAAGAGCATCCTTTAAAAGGATAAAATAATCCAATAGAGAGATGTTGGTGATGATTAGTGAGGACTTTTGAAAGGCAGAGAGAAACTGACAGTCATGTTAAGTCAAACATGACTTTTAAAGAAGCTACTAAACAGTGATGGATTATTATTAAAGGCAGAGATTAGCCAAGAAGTAAAGCAGAAAACTTCAAAGGAACAAGGAAATTGGAAGCAGGGAGGACTGCTAAATTCTTAAAGGAAAAGGGAAAATGGATAGAAATTTTTAGCAACTGAGCAACTTCCCATAAACAGAGGATTCTAGTCTTTTCTTGACTCCAAGACTGCAAGCTCACAGGTTTCTAAATACAGAGAAATAAGAATTAAAAATGAAGCAAAACTTAACACAGAGATTTGGAAAAAGTACAAACTCAATCTCAGATGCCTCCGTAGTTGTTGTCCTAGGCAACTATGTTTATATTCCACAGACACAAGGTCTGAGTCAGGTAACATTATAAATCCAATGTCATAGGGACTGGAGGTGTAGCTCCGGGGTATGGCGCTTACCTAGAATGTGCAAGGCGTACATATGTACAATTGCAGCCACCATGGGTACATGGTTAATAATGTGTCTTACCAGTTCCACTTCACTTATGTTAGAGGATAAAAATTTCAATCTCCCTGTTGCCTTTCTACTGTTTCCTGTTAATACCAGCCCCTGGTCAGTTTGGACCCTTGCCTAGAAAAAGGTTTTAGAAAAGAACGAGTGATTGCTGTTCTTCATCATTATGTAGGTAAAGTCAATCTTTCACGCTATAAATGAAGGCTGTATTTTAACTTAGCAATCTCAGAATAATTTAAAAATATAGCAACCTATTGTGCTAAGAACACCAGTACCTGCATATTTTCCAGTTCCATGACATCTTTTCTACAGCATTTCTGTTGGCAGAAGGCCACACAATCACTGCTCCTCTCTTGGCATCCTTCTTTTCCTACTTTTAATGAAACTGCTCTCAGGACTCTTACCTAATCCTGAGCCTTTCCCGCTCAATTCATACACCTTCTGAAAAAGTCATAAACTGTGGCATTTGCCTGGATTCCATCTCTTAATTCCCCTTCGTGCCTTTTGTGGTTGATGCCAGCCCTTCATGGTGTTAGCAGTAAGAATCTGCTGTGGGCAGTGCTGGCTTGGCATGTCCCAGCTGTTTCTTGAAATTATCAGTTGATTGCAAGTTGTACACTGAGCATTTTTAACTTTTTATGTTCTGCTGATAGCTCAATATACATCGTGTGTGCACACACCCTATGAGCAGCTCAGAAGCTGTGGTTATGGCCTCTGTACCTAACTGATTTCTTGTATTCAATCAACAGAGGTTGATTCAGGTTGACTTAACAAAAAAGACATTGATTAAATCTATATTGTAGAACTCCTGGAATTGACAAACGGCTGATTAGAGAATGTGAAGAAAGTCAATACACATTTAAAAAATATCACCACACAGGAAGAGTCTGCCACCAAGTCTTAAGAATGGCACTGCTGCTGGGACCATTAAAACATAGAGCACTTAATGTCTCTTCTGCCCTTTTCAATGCCTGTATTTGCTTGGTCTCCCCATAGAAATGACTTCCTAATATCCTGGCTTCTCTTGTCAACAGCTGCAGAGGGAGACATCTTGGTAAGACCATTCAGTTGCAAGAAACCAGGAGTCCTGTCTGTGGCTCAGCTATTAAAATTCATAAAAGAGACTCTGATATTTTCAGATTTCACAATTAACTCACATTAACACAGGAAGGGGATTAAAATTCTGGGAAGTAACTTAAAAAAATGACATGTGCCCACTGCATAGAGTATGAGCAAATATCTTGCTTTTCTTCATCTGGCATTTTCTATCTCCAAAGTGACATCAGGTTGTCAAGCCAGTAGCGCTAGCATCTTCAGAGTCCTTGCAAACACATTGCATCACACTTCTGTTGTATTGCTGTCTTTTAAAGTCATCAAGCCTTGCAGTACCCTTGAGCAGCCATCTCTTAACTTGCTATATGCTTCTCTTCTCCTCTTTGATTAGCCTTGTGTCACTGCTAAATAGGAATTTTATACTTCTGAGCGGTGATGTAACGAGTAAGAAGGCTAGGGCTCCCGTGTTGGATCGCCTGCATTTAGGTTGTGTTCGTATCACTCCCTGGCAGTCTGACCCTGGGCATGGAAAGTCAATAATACTTGCTGTGCCAGGTGGCTGCAAAGAGAGATTGTTCCAGTAGATCCCAGGTATCTGTGTGCTCTCAACATAACCCATATTCTCCATAAGGGGACACTGAGATTGAGGGGTCACAGTGGCGGCCAAAGTGGAGAAGATGGTGATAGTCATAGAGCTAACCATCTCTGTCTAGTAACTTCTTCAATACACAGCCTATACTGCCTCAAGTCTTATCTTTTCAAGCAGCCTGAGTACACTCCTTTCATGGATTCCCATCGCCTAAAACTTAGATCCTAACTTCTTCTATAATAGGCCCTGAAATGTTTTTGTACTGTAGAACTCTACCAGCTATGTTATAGTATATGAAATCTGGATCAAATCACTCCTCCACATTTCTTAGTTTTATTTCTAGTTTCTATGCATGCTGGTTCTGATTCCTGGAACACACTTCTTTGCAGTCTGGGAATTTCCACACCTCCTGTTAAGGCCCAAACTTCTTGCAAATCCCCTTGTGGTTTCTTCTTCTTCTTCTTCTTCTTCTTAATATTATTGTTATTATTATTGAAGAACAAATAGCAATGAGACAGTCCGAAGACAAATTAACAGGAGCTTCAATAAATTAATACATTGCAAAATGTTTTCGTAATGTTTTGGTGTCATATAAGGTGCATATATGACATTATACTTACAGGTATTATTATAGCAGATGTCTCTAATCAGTGAATGAAGAGAGTGTAGCTATATACTTATTTTACTTTTTACAGCTGAATTATATCACAGATTCAATAATTAATGTTTTCTACCTTGTTATCTCCCTAGTGTTTGTCCATAGTACTAGAAGCCAACTTAATATCTTGTCTAACCACTATTGGTACAAATCTTGCTTCTCATAGAATTATGCAGAAGCACAGCATGTTTATCCTACCTGTACTGTTTATACACACACAACATGATTCTTCCTTTGTATACCCCCCCCTTTTTTTGTCTGGCCCTTGTGTTTTCTTCTCCGATTCCTGCCTTTGTTCCATTGCACCTGACCTACTTCACACAGCCAGCACAGCAGTCACTGCCCTACTGGCTTCTATCCTGGCTGGCCCATTCTTGAACTGAATTCTGCTACTTACCCATTCCTAGCTCTACTACACAGCACTCGCATACAGAGGTGCTTGGGATAGTTATTCAATTACTACAATGATGGGCATGTGTATGGGGACTTTATAATAAGTCAGGAGCTGCAGTTGCATGCCGGCTTGGCCCTGACCCTTGCATTATGCTCCCTCTGTCCAACTTGGCAGTGACATCCACAGGCAGAGAGCTTGAGGGCCTTGACTTCTGCTGCTCTGCTTTCATCATTTCCAGTTTGTGCCTGGCACCAGCCATCTTCCTGAGAACTTTAGCACAGAAGTGGGAAGATGCTGTCTTTTTTTTTTCCGGAGGAATTTTCTTTCCAGTAGATTAGTGGACATCATAGTTATAGGACTCCAGAGCCAAATCTGCAATCACTATTAGGAGAAAGAGCCAAAGGACTTGCAAATGTCCTATGTAAATATTCTAGAACAGAAATTAGTACCTGTGAGAACATTGATGCCCTTTGAAAATGATGCACATTCCTTGAAAGTACCAGACTGAGTATTTATCTAGACATAAGAAGTAATGGAGACTTTAAATGCTTGTACCAAAAACTAAAGTCCTAAGTCCCGTGTTACTCTATCTGCCACCATCTTTATTTTAATATGAAAAAGATGCCACTCATGAATAAACTAAGGAATCTGACTGGGCCTCAGAAGAAGCCAACTGGCTTCCCTAAATAATCCTCACAGTGTGTTAATTACTTTAAAAGATTAACTGATTGAAATTTCATGCAGTTTCTTTTCCATTTGTAGAGTGTACTGTACTACTCAGAAAACACCCATGGAAAATTAAACAGAATTAAGAAACTACCAGTATAAACTGCTCCTATCCAAGACACTGTGATCTGATTGAATTTAAATGATTTGATGGGTACCTTGAAATTATAACTCTTTGTCTGGTAAACAAGTGACTGTGTAACAGTTAAGACACTGTAGTTCTATCACACTGATCTGAAGGATTACATTTACTTTTCTGTGATCCTTGCAAAGAAAACAATAGCTAATTTCCCCATGGCCACCCTGCACCTATTATCTCTGGAATGTGATACCTGCATCATGGTGGCCTCCTGCAGTGCCAGGAGCTCTTACTATGAACTTCATGGTGCATGTTGCCTCTGTAATTACTGTGGAAGTTAATTTGATCTAAATATCTGTAATGCATACAGTTGAACTAAAATAAGAATTAGATGAATTCTCTACTTCAAACATTTAAACTTCCCTTTTTGAGAGACTTTCTTGAAAGGATCAGGTGTATTGGTCCATTTTCTGTTGCCATAGTGAAATGCTTGAGGTGGTTGAAGGGCCCAAACAGTGTGGTCCTGTGTTCTGGGGAGGATTCATGGCTTCTTCACGTGATGGAGAACAGAATGAGAGGGAAGCACAGGTGTCCAAAATAGGCCGAGTGCATGGGGGGATCTGTGTTTGAACAGTTTTCTCTAAGGAGAACGGATTCCCTCTGGAGGCAGCATTGCTACCTTCAAGGGATTATGCTTTTGCAAATTAATTACTAATCCCTCACTGCACCCGACCACTTAAGGGCTCCACACCTCAACCCTACCAGCTTGGGGACCACCAGCAACCACAAATGTCTCACTATGAAGCTTTGGAGGCCACACCCTGGCCATAGTTCCGACCTATCAGTGGTTACCCGTGGTTCATCCTACTGCCTGTCCAATGTTCTGCAGAAGGGGAATGTCTGCTACCTATCTGCTGACCATAGGCAGAGAAGCATCTTCCTCCTTTCTCTGCCTTTTGCACTCGCTCCCCCGCTGAGGTTGTGTGGATCCAGTTGATCTGTAAAGTTACCCCAAGCTTCAGTGCAGGCTCTCACGCAGCCCACTCAGCACATCTCATGACAGGTGTGGAAGGCAGTTGCCCTCCTGAGGTCCTGAAGCACCTGTGGGAGGCCACACCATCTTTTAAGTCTTCTCCACCTGCTACTGCACAAATCAGAGCAGACTGGGGTCAGGCCTTGAGCAGATGGAGGAGGGAAGCACTTTCCCTGCAGCTATCCTCTGAATCCACCTATCCAAGCAGTAAGTTCCTCTGTTCATCTCTAACATGTGGCTCGATACCGTAGTGGCTCAGACCAGGAAGGATTGACCAGAGGAGGACGACTCCCTAACATCTCAGGGATAAGTTTCTGAAAACAAGTTCAGATTCTTTATAAATAATCTACTCTAAAAATTGGTGAAGAGGATAGCTACAAAAACATTCTAGAGAGAATATGACTGTTCAGCAGTGTTTCCAATGTCCACTAAGGTTAAGCAGTGTTGCCTCTTGCTGTGAACCTGGGCTGCCATGCCCTGGGCGACCCTTGCCCTGTAAGAGGCAGGATCCTGTGAGCACACACCACTGGGCCTCCTGCTTGCAGCTCACCTATTTTTACTGTTATTGTTTTCTTCTAATTTGTATACTTCTGGTGCTCCTTGTATGTCTTCAGTACAGCAGATCCTCTACTGCAGTTGTTGCATAGAACGTGACTGCCTTGTGGTGGGGTCTGGTCTGTCACCCTCCCACTCCCTCTAGATAAAGTATCATGATGCTCTGTGCTGTTGAAATAAATGAGCATCTTTAAAAACCACATTAAGTCCTCAATGTCAGAAGACATTACACTCTTAAACATTAAATTATCTCTCTTTTGCTCTCCTTTGTTCTTGCTCTTTCCCATACTGTGTGTGTGTGTATGTGTGTGTGTGTGAGTGCCTAAGTTTATATGCACATACTTTTATCCACATACACATGTATGAATAGGTATGAATATGTATGTATCTATATGTACATATTAGACATCTATGCACATATTTCTGCAAAAAATGGCAAATATTTTTGTTCCCTGTATCATTTTCCTCTATATTCACTTTTTTTTCTAAAGAGGGGGAGTTTCCTTCCTGCCTGAAATAATCCCTGCATTTATAATGTGCACAAAGACTTCTAGTTTCCTAATGAGAACCGATACCCAGAATTAGCACTTGATGTCTTACAATTATCTTATTGCTTATGGTTTTGTTAAACCACAAATAGTTATTTTCTTTCTTCCCCAGTAGCTATAAATAGTTCATGTTAGCCCACTCCAAAACAAATCCTAGGAATTACAGTACTTATTGAAGATAATTTCTAAAATATCCACCCTCAGGAAAAAAATCTGGTCATTGGGTAATGCATTTTTAATATCACTATTTAAGAGTGATCTGGGGATCAGTAGTATCAAAATAGGCTGCAGATCCTCATCCTAGAAGAAATCTGGGAGTTAGTTCTCCAGGAGCAAAGCTTTTCTGAGGGCTGGGAGAGAGCCCAGGAGAAAATGAAAGGGAGGCCTCAAGCTTGCTGGCATCAATTACTTTCACTTTATTTTCGGGCTTAGATTTTCTAATGTTGACCCTGCTTTGTGCTCAGGCAAATAATGGGTCAAGGCACTTAAAAGAAGACAGCTGCCCTGGGCCTGATTTATCCTAATCAGAAATAACTGCCACCCTTGCCTATTAATCTCTTTTCCACCCTAGCAATGGGAGATTAAGGAAGAATGAAGTAAAATCTAAAGTGTTCTGCTTTAGATGGTTAAGAGGGTGATTGAAATCAATAAATCCCCAGCTTTCAGGAAGCCCCCTTGATTCCAAATTTACTAAAGACAGAAAGAAAGAAACACCAGCAGGGGCCCCTGATGGACCAGAACTGAACGACTGAGTCATTGTGACAGCTCTGGTCCCCAGGACCTCCTAGGATGAGCCAAAGTTTTACTTGATTCCACCTCATTATGATGTTCTACCCATGAGGACTGTAAATCCTATGAAGAGTCGTGAAGCAAGCTAGAAAATGGAGTGGCCCAAGCCACAGGAATCAGTCACTGGCCAGCTCACCCAGGAATGAACTCAAGTGCCCCTTTCCAACAGACACTGGTCCAAGTATAGTGGTGTTTACAACCAACAGCTCCAACTTCCCAAGCGGGAATACCTTGCCCTCTCCAATCCCAATGCTGTTTCTTCTCTTTAGCACTACTATCCTTCTCCTGAGGGAAACTGCAGATCTTTTGATACTCAACATATAATAGCAGCAGCAGCTCCTGCAGCTGCAGCAGATAGAGAAAACCTTTCTTCATGCACACAGCATCCGATGGGCTTGGGGTTTTGGGCCCAAAACGTGCTGGCATGCAGGCCTTGACATTGCAACCATTCCTCACATGAAAATACTTCTGCAGATATTCCTTTATGTGCTTCTCATGAAGACGTGGTCAGCCAAGACCTTTTTAATCATTTGCATGTTATAAATAAAGCTAAGCTCTACCATATCAAACTAAAACTGTCCCCAGTTGAGAGTCCTGCAGTTTTGGTCTGGTGCCCATTACCCTGCCAGGTGAAGGCCCCTTCACACTGTGCTTCATGTTTTGGAGTGGTTACCTGCAGAATGGCCTGTGATACTTTGATAGAGAGATGTCTGATGACAGCAGTTGTATGGCTGGGCACCATGCCTTGTCTGTATGTCTACAGAACATTGTCTACAACTAAAACCTAGGGTCCACAAAGGCTCTGAGAACCATCTCCTCTCACCTTGAGCATGGGAGCAGTGGGCCAGCTTGCTGCGTGGCCTCTGTGGCCTCACTGTGTAGTTTCATAGGCAGTCTGCAACTGTGAGGACTGAGAGTCCTGCTCTTCTTGTCTCCATCCTCACTGTTGAAGAAGGTGCTCAGATGGTGGGGTTTCCTTTTCCATTATTTTGGGCTTGAATACCATAAAAAATGCAATGACAAACTTAAACATGTGTTTGAGAAGACCATACCTCGCTTCTCTATACAGCCGCTGGCTTCCTCTCCCACCATGTGCACACTACATTTTTTCCTAGCTGTTCCCTTTTAGTGCCAATGTAGTGCTCCCCACCCCCTTATATTCCTTTAGGGTGAAATGCCTGCTCAGTGTGCTTTGCTAAAGCAGTATATTTTAGGCAGGCCAATAAAAGGCACTAATAGCCCCAGATTAATGCATTCATTCCTACCAATTGAAGGATTCATTACAGTGCTTAGGCTGAGACTCCTCTCTGACGAATTTGCCCTGTGTAATGAGCCATTCAGCAGCCAGCTATCCTGCATTGCTGGTGACCTGCAGAAAAGGGGAGTGAGATGGAGGGGGCAGAGAGGAGAGAGAAGTGGAAGAGGATGGTGGAGAACTGGCAGGGCCTCCAGATGCTCGCGAGCAGTCACATGAGCCAGAAAATGCTTGCCACATCTGCCTCTGGAGCTGCAACCAGGAAGCTGGAACTAGGGATGTGACAGTGCTCACAGTGACATCCTGGGACCATTTCAGGCTGAGAGTGAGGGCTGGCCCATGACATTTTGGCTCTGGAAGTGGTCCTGATTAGACATGTAAAAAGAAAATGATATTTGGGAGAAATTCCAAGTAATTGTCATCTGGTTCTCTAACAACTCCATGCAGAGGATTCCAAAGAAGGAAAATGAAATATAGCACCACAGAATAGTAGACTCATTTTAAAGATTTGTTAACCTCATTGTTCTATGAGGAAAAAGACATATTCCCAGGCACATTTAACATGGGCCACCGTCATTCTTGGTTGTCCCATCAGTGTATGTGCTATACAGGAAGAAGAAACATTGCTGGCATGGAGGTGTGAAGACCAAGGATCCTGTGCAAGACCCTGCGATGCACAGCCTAATCCACACACAAAGAAAGAATCATGCAAGTGGAGATGCCCTCATAGCCAGAACCCTTCTTTTACAAGCTAGAAGGGTGAAACTCAAGGGAAAGTGATGGCGTTGGAGTTACACAGGGGCACAGAAGAGCAGAGGGTTACAGTCAGCTGTGCTTCGCTCCCAAACCCATTTCCATAGCACACCTCAGGCCTGCTAGAAAGGACTTTCAGAAATAGAGCTGTTCCTTCTCCTAGCAGGCTTCAGAACACCTTTTCCAGCCCATATCTTAGGGAAGGAAAATTCCACTGTCTGCCTTAATGAACACACGCCGGTCCCTGCCCACATTGGTTTAGTCAGATCTTCCGGGACTTAGCTTATTATCTTCATTATGCATTTCTGAAGTGGATAGTACTGCTGATAAAAATAGGAATTGTCAAAGGAGCCAGCACCAGGCCCTGGGAGGTGCTGCATTTGCACCATTGTTGCAACCGGTTCCCCGGGAGGATGCAGCGGAGACCTTTGCACAGACGCACAACTATAGCTCATGATTATTAAATATTGATTCACTCAGCAGGGGCCCATGCCTGATTTGAGGTGAAGGCAAGTGCATTAACTTGTGCTACTCTAATCTAGACCCCTGGAAGTGCCATTTTGCCTGCTGTTGCTGACAGCAATTCCTTGACTGGCAGTGTGGTAGGGAGCCAACTCCTTTCCTGACCAGTTAGACTCTAGAAATGAGCGCAAGAGTGAATCTGCATCTGTAGTTCCAGGATATGTGGAAGTGAGCACTAGAGCTTGGTGGAAGAGCAAAGGAACTGCGTGATGATGAATAGCAATTACAGGGAATTAGATTAGAATCAGTGTCTGGAGTAATTGTAAACATTTTCTGGTGCTGATGTTTGATAGCTTTGGAAAGGAGTAGAGGGGGGAAGTGGGGCATGACAGAAAGAAAGAGAGGCCACCAATAAGAACAAACATGCAAGTCCATAGTTGTGCTTAATAGAACTGAGATTTATTTGGCTGTGTGTCTTTTTAAGCCTCCAGATAGATCACAAAAAATACAGCCAGCCAGAAAAGAAATATCCCGGATGTAATTTAAAGGACAGCTTTTTAACCAATACCTCAGCCTGGAGACACCTGCCCTGGCTCCTCTAACATGGCCAGCACATTAAAACGCTGGAGAATTAAAGTTGCTGATTTATCTTCAGCAGCCCAGACCTAGTTTTAAGTTATTGCCCAGAGACAAGGTTTTTGTTTAGATTTTCCATGTTACTCAACACAACTTTCTAAAGAAAAAAAGATGAGCTATAGGCTATTGTTTTCTTTCATGTCCTGGTGCCTTAGAAGAACCTGAACTTGGATTTCCAAAAGAAGATTAGCACTTTCTCTAGTCCAGGGATAGACAGCTGACTCTTCAGTATGAATTTTGCTCCCCTGCCCTCTGTCCACACTCATGGATGTGAGTGTGACTCAGTGCACACACCAATACCTGTGTGGTTTTTGGGCCAGTGTGGATGTAGCCATTCATTCATCCTACAATTTATAGTTGTGTCATGGAAATCTTTACTAAAAATATGTTTTTGATACTGCAGAGCTGCGGGTAAGATAATGTATGTGACTCAGCTCAAGCACACAGATGAACTGTCCTATGTGGTGCCCTTGCTATTTACAAAGGGCCTGCATCCAGCTTGGGTGCTAAAGTAAAGAACAGAGGAAAAGGATATTGTAGGTCCTGCCTTATCACACTGTTTTCTACTGAGACTCACTAGTGTCCATACCAACAGATTCTATGATTATGATATATGCCATCAGAATACTTTCAGCACAGAAATTTAGAGGACAAAAGGAGAGTTGTAACTTTTGTGGGAGCTCATGTATCCAACAAAATAGATTGTGTTCCACATTCCTTCCAGTCGTATTCAACAATGTCCACAATGTCCAGCATACAATGGACACTGGTGTGCATGACAGGGATGTGGAAGAGACAGAACAATACAAGGTTTGCTTCTCCTGGAGATTATGTTCTAAAAAGAGAGAGACTGGGGCCTGGGGAGATGGCTTAGTGGAATAAGTGCTTCCCTGACAAGCGCGAGTGCCTGAGTTCAATCCCCAGTTCCACCAGAGAGAGAGAGAGAGAGAGAGAGACAGACAGACAGACAGACAGAGATGGCAATCACTAATAAAGTAAAAGAAAGCTCCAGGGAGTGCTTGTGGTGTACAGGCAACCTAAGAAGGGCAGTGCACCATGAGGTGTGACATTGGGAAGGCATGGACAGTCGGGTAAGAGACAAAGAAGGGGTGATATCACCCAGCCAAAGAAGAAAGGCCAGGTGCTGGTGAAAGGTTAACTTTATAACTGCAATAGGAAATTAGACTTTAGAGTTTGTAAGATGTTCACCTAGAATTTGATAACATAGGTCTTTTGAGAAATGGTTATGGTAGGAGTGGTTTGCACATGTGTGTAGGTAAGTGTATTTCTGTTTCCCATCCCTTAATCTCTGCTAAGGACTATGGAAGCTATTTAAATCTCTCACCGAAATCATCCTTTTAGCTTTACTGCATACGTTTTGCAGGTGGAAATGGTGAGAAGTTGAATATTCCATCAAAAATATGTGGCTTTATGAACATATTTAATGTGACTGAACTGTACCCTTAAAATTGTTAAGATGGTACATTTCATGTTATGATTATTTTACCTCAATAAAAAGTGAGAAAAATATTCAGAGCTCATGGATAATAGATCCAGAGCTGGAGTCTGAGGCTAACTGGCGCCAGCCTGAGTCCACAGCCAACATGGCACTCGATGGTCCTTTGGGTGTGTCTAGAGAATTATGTACAGTTTGGTAAGGAACGATTAAGGAAAAATGAAGAAAGCTAAATAGGGGATGGATGGCTTGCTGTGCCAACTAAAGCCCTTAAACCTTATTCTCTGGGTGGAGAGAGCAGCAAGCATTTGAGCTCTTGAGCTCACTCATTCATTGCTTCACTGCCATTCAGCTCACTGCTATGCAGGGCATGGTGGGCAAAGTGTGCTCACCTATGGCCAAAGGTTGAGGAACATTTCAGCCAGGGTGGAGCATCAGACATCAGTATAGCTGCAGACACATGGTGAACCAAGTTGTGAAGTTGGAGGGTGGGGGTCATGTGGGCCCTGGGTGGCTGGGCAATTAGTGCTGAAGGGCAGAGGCCCTCGAGATGTTTTTAGGTTTCATTCTGTGAGTTACCATAAGCAACAAACATGTAATATCACAGAGAATCAGCAGTAGGAATCCAATCAGGAGGAAATGGAGAGCTTTGGCAATTGCAGTGCATGGTAGTGAAAGATTTCATCTGATGAAACAGTTATTCCATCATTGAAGATGCCAAGGGACTGGGCTTCTGAGAACTGCTGTCAGGGCACATCTGCTTCTGAGTGCACATCTGGACTTGGGTAGATTTTGGATGGAGCAGTGAGGCCCTTCGGTGTGTGTAGGTCCATGAATGTTGTGCACACACCCCTTTGCACCCTCTACAGCAAGAGCAGGTGGCGCTGACACAAAACCTCAACCTCCACCAAGGCTAGAGGTGGCTTCTGCTCCTCCAAACCCAGAGGTTAAATCCCTTCTTGAGGGATGCCAGGGAGCAGATGGCCCTGTGTCAAGATTCAGTGACATCCTGATGGGTCACTTTCATGTCCTGGGAGCAAGGAGGCTAAAAGCAGAGCTACGGCCCAATTCTCACCTTGGCCTTTTCTATGTCAAGTTCACTTGCAATTTTTATTTTATTTTATTTTTTACTTGGCTTGCTAATGTGTTTTGTTCTGCGGTGAGTGAGAGACCCGCTTCCCATGTAGCCTTTAATTAGTTCCTGGATGAAGCCATCTTCACTGAGAAGCAACTGGGTCCATCTCGCCAGTCACAGGGGAGACACAGAAATCTAATAAAGACACCTGCAGTCTCTAGGTGGTGTGTTTGACAAGCTTTGTATTAACCAGAAGTCGTGTTGAAACTTTTTCTTCCCCCCAATTGCATCCTGTCACATTCTGCGGTGAGGTAGAGCGGTCTTTCTCACTGTGAATTGGCAGCTTAACCAACTGGCCAGGGTCTCCACCCCCTGCCAAGGGGAAGGAGCTTCAAGAGGATCTATTCTCCACACATCACCTTTAGGAGGGAGTCTGTGGAAATAAAGACTCAAGATAAAAAAATTCAGAGAAAGTTGCCTGTCACGTGGCTTTGGACAGCAATGGGACACCTGGAGGCTCCAGGATCAAGGTCAGATAACATAAAGAGATCTGTGCTGACTTGCCAAACATAGCCCACAGATGACACACCTAGGGTGAGAGCTGAACTCACTTTCCCGTTCTGGGGTGAGCCATATCAATCCTCCAGCGCTAGAGAGGCAGGCCGTGCCCCTGCGCCGACCACCCTCTTTCTCTGAGTTCAGCCTTGCAGGTATTTGAGGGGAAGGAGGGACATTTGTGAAATAATTAGTGCTATGTTGAAGTTGAGAGGCGGTGGCTGGAGGACTTCACGCGATCATCTGCCTGCAGTCAGCAGATTCCCTGGTGCATTTAGCTTTATGGTTAGCATTTGAATGCGTAACTGCCAGTGCTTTTAAAACTTAGGAACTAAAGTGGCAATGACGCCACGAAGACAGCTGAGGATGTTAGTGAGCTCAGGCAGTTGGCAGCCAGCGGTCTCCCAGCCCACAGACACGGGGCTCTGTGTGCACAGCACCCATGGGAGCAGGCTCTGTCCCCACCCACTTGGCCTCCATCTGACCCCTGAAGAAGCCTTGGAGAGAGGAACCCTTGATACCTGATCTACAACACACCCTGAGGCAGGAGGAGAGCAGATCAACATTAGAAGCAAGAGCCTTATCCCAGGGTAGCATTCTGGCATAGACTGTCACAGACAGACAGATCCTTTCTCCATAGTGTGGGTTTCTAAGCAGAACGTAAGAGTATCTAAAGGGCAAATTTGGCTATTATCTTCCTGAACTTGGATGAAATGGCCCCTACTGAAAGTGCAGTGATGCTACAGAACTATAGGCCCTGGTTGGTGTTTCTAGCATTTCCCCCACCCAAGGAGGCTGGGGACCCCAGAGTCAGTGGCCCCATAGTGTTCTCTTAGTTCAAGGAACCTTGATAGAATCCTATGAAGATTTTGGAATTTATACCCCAAAAATCTCTCTAAAAGCAGAGATGGATAGCCAGAGAAGATATGAATGGGCGGATACTGCAGGACCAGTCTGAGCCAATCAGCTGGGTTTTATGGACTCAGCAGTTCTTTTTTAATTTTGGGGAGAAGTTTTAGTTTTCAGCATGTAGAAAGCCATGTTTTCCAGCACCATTTGTTAAAGAGGCTATCTTTCTCCCAGTGAGCTTGTGTAGCCCCTTTGTCGAAGATAAGATGGCTGAGTATTTTCGTAGATGCCTCTGCATATTCTAATCTATTCCACTGATCCTCAGGTCTATTTTGTTGCCAATACCATGTTGATTTTATCATAGTGGCTTTGTAGTATAATTTCAAATCAGGAATTGTGATGCCTCCTGCCTTGTCTTGATTGGCCAAGATTGCCTTTGCTATTCT
>PVKA01008823.1:0-53597 GCA_004027165.1 Ctenomys sociabilis
AAATGCAATGGGAAGAATCAGGATAGGAATAATTTTATGTGTGTGGTTTTTTGTTTTTTTTTTTTCGGAACCTGGGATTGAACTCAGACCCTTGCGCTTGCCAGGGAAGCGCTTATTCTACTGAGCCAACTCCCCAGCCCCAGGATAGGAATAATTTTAAATACAAAAGCTATGAATACAATCTAGCCTTTTCTGCTTGCTTGCTTGCTTGCTTACTTTCTTTTTTTGAGACATGATCACTCTATACAGTTCAGGCTGGCCTTGAACTCATTGTAGTAACTCAGGCTGGCCCAGAACTCACGGTGATCCTCCTGCTTCTGCTTTGCTTCATGAGGGCTAGGATTACAGCATGTGCACTGCATCCAGCATATCCTGCTTTAGAGGTACTTAGCAAACACAAAAAAATATACTTTAAAACACTTACCTCATCATAGTGACTTTTTGCAAACAGGAGGGCACACAGTTCTCCATAGAGTGCAGCTTTGTTCGCCTGTTGGCCATGTTTTGACAGTTTATCCATATATGTCTGTGCTAACTTAAATGTTTCTTCACCCAAATGATATTTGCAGTTTCCATTTCGTACATGAAGTAACCTGTAAGACATAACAAGCAATCCTCTATTCCTGACAGTTCAAGCACAGTGGCAGATACAAACTCTGAAAATCATTGTATAGCCACCATTATGACAACATAAATGCAAGAAATGAGGCACCATCAGAAAAAAGCTGTCTGACCCAAATGGGTTGGTGAATGCCTTATAGCACATATTCTTCCAAGAAAGTACCCCATGATTAATGTCATCTAGTTTTAATCTCTTATTGTCTGAAAATATTCTATATCTTCTGTGTGCTAAGCATGTGCTACATCTAAGAAAATACTCTTTTTTCTTCCAAACCCCAAACAACACAATTTTAGCCTAAAAAAAACAGGAAAACAAAGGGGGTAAAAAAAAAATCAACTCAAAATAATACTACCATCATTATCTTCTACTTTTTTTTTTTTGGTGGAACCGGGCATTGAACTCAGGCGCTTGCACTTGCCAAGGAAGCACTTATTCCACTGAGCCATCTCCCTGGTCCCTATCTTCCACTTTTTATTTTTTGGTACTTTTAAGGTGGGTGACACGATTAAAACATATGCACTGAAATTACCCCCACAAACAGGAAGGGCTGAGCAAGAAAGATGAAAATGATCACAACATGATATACACACGTATGAATGTGACAAATGAAGCCCAATATCTGTATAAGCCAGACATACTAATAAAAATGTTAAATAAGGGAGAACAGGGTTAGGAATGGACAAATACCATAATGGCAATTTGTCTGTTTTGTTTATAGAACAAGTCAATACAGTTTTCTGAAAATGCCTACGTTTGAGAGGGAGGTACAAAAGACATTTAAAAGAAAACCAAGTTCCCAGCTAGCCCAGGCCCAGCATGGCTTCTAACATGTAAGCAGTTAAAACTGGGTTAAAACACCAGCCATGCCAGCCCTGCCCCTGGGCACACTGAGCCGATGATGGGGCATGATGGCACATGTTGGTAATCCCAGCACTAAGGAGGCAGAAAATAGGAGTATCACTATGAGTCTGAGCTGCGTAGTGAAACCCTGCACACATGCACTCACACACCTACTCTCCCTACACAAAAGGGTTGATTTTAAGCCCTCAGAAAGTAACACAAAACAGGATTAAATATTAAGCCAAAGAAGTGGCCTTATTAAATAAGGTATGACATAAACATGACATGTCAGCATTATAA
The DNA here is from genome assembly GCA_004027165.1 of Ctenomys sociabilis. Lineage (NCBI taxonomy): Eukaryota > Metazoa > Chordata > Mammalia > Rodentia > Ctenomyidae > Ctenomys > Ctenomys sociabilis. The sequence continues at coordinate 1,763 of PVKA01008823.1, forward strand.
TTATTATTACTGCTATAAGTTGGGAGGAGGCATGATGCCACCCTTGATCTGTAGCCCTAATCCAAAGAAAACTAGAGTCAATGTGTTCTCAGCAGGCCATAACCAGTCAGTGCTCCCCAGCAGAAAATTTCCCTCCACAATCACGGCACCAGGAGCCAGGCCACCTCCCATGTGACTGCAAGTTCAAGGAAGGTGAGGAGAAGCATGAAAGGGTGGGAAAGGGAGATCAGCTGCTTCAGACAAACTTCTGAACATTTTTTTGTACCTGAAATCAAACTCAGGACCTCGTGCTTGCATGGCAAGTGCTGTGCCACTGAGATACATGAACATCTTGGCCCCTGAACATATGAACTTTTGGCGCATGTCCCTCACCTTCCTTTTCCCGCATCCCATCTTCACTAGGGAGCCAGGCAAGGTGCAACACTCCCAGGCTCATGGGGGAAAACAGGATGCCAATCACAGAGGAGGAGTCAGACACCCCAAAGGAGAAACACAGGTCATCTGCTCAATAGTGACAGTGTACACTGGATAAGAGATTCCGATGGCTTTTCAGTTTCCTTTGGAAATCCAACTCCTTTTGGAATAGATTATATTTAGACTAGAGAGGGGACATTACTCTGTTCACGATTAGTAGTTGATGGGACCCATGCAGCAGGATACGAAAGAGAAAGAATGGTGTGTGTCCCAGTGAATCTTTCCATAACCACAGCAAGTGATGTCTAATAGCCACATTGAATTTTAATTTTATTTTATGAATTTAGGACAGGGTCTACAGGGGGTACAGGGTCTCACTATGTAGATCAGACTTGCAGTGATCCTCCTGTTCTCAGCGTCCCAAGTACTCATTACAAGCACGCGCCACCATACCCAGTGTCAATTGCCATCTCAGCATGCTTCATGGGTGGGGCAAGCACAGAACACGGGGATCAAACACTGGCTGCTGCGCTCTGCCAAAGCAGGCACTTTAGTCCACTGAGCTATCTGGCCAGCCCAAGCCTTATTTTAAAGCCTTACCTATAAATTACATTGTGTAAGTATCAGTCATTTCTATAATAATAATGGTAATTAAAAAAAAGAAAAGAAAACCAAATTGGCTTGGAGTGTGACTCTGGTAGAACACTCGTAAGGCATGCACAAGGCCTTGAATTAAATCCAACCACAAACACACACACACACAATGGAGAGATTGAGAAGCATTATTTAGGAGTAGGAAAATCTTAAGAGAAAGTTAAGTTTTTTCTACCCACACCAAAAATACTAAGTTAATAACTAAAAATGAGAAAAAATTCAATCATTATTCTTCCTTTCACAGAGAAAACAGACGAACTGCAAAAGAAACTAAAGACTATAGATTCAAAAGGAGCAGTTAGTAAGATGGTGAATACTATACAATATTTCTCCCAATATCCATCATATACCTGCTTTTAGAAAATAGTATAATCCAACTGGGTGTGGTGGTCTGTCCTGGTGGTGGTGTGTGCCTCTAATCCAATCAGTGGCTGAGGCAAGAGGATTACTATGAGTTCAAGACCAGCCTGAGCTACAAAGTCAGTTAAAGCCAAGCCTGAACAGTATAAGAAAACCCTGTCTCAAAAAGACAACACCCCCCAAAACCCCAAAAGAATAAAACCCCTATAATGTACTAAGGTTAACCCAAGGTTCTGAAAAATTATAATATAAAATCCAAATTAAAGCCAAAATGCATGCAATAATCACTCTGGTTACTACAGACTACTGAGATGACTGCATTTATATTTGTTTGTTCTGTGATACTAGAGATTGAACCAGGAGCCTTTATTACAACCCCAGCTCTACATTTTATTTATTTTAATGTATTTGGTATGCAGCTCAGACTTCTTGTGGTCCTCCTGTTTTCAGCCTCCCTAGTACTGTAATTACAGGTATATGCCACCATGCTGGGTCTTAGTGGTCGGCATAGTGTGACAGGGGCAGGGCCAGAGCAGCACGTGGTGCCAGGGATGAAATCCCAGTCCCTGCGCTTGCCTCAGTAGGTGCTTAGTCCACTGGGCTATCTCGATGGCCTCCCTCTTATTTTTTAGATAGGGTTTCACAACACTGCCCAGACTGGCCCTGAACTTATGATATTCCCACTTAAACCTACTAAATAGTTGGGATAACCAAGGTGCAACAGCTTGGATTTACATTTACTTCTAGATATAGAAGTAAAATGCTAAAAAAGAGAAAGAAATCTATGAACACAAGAGACTTCCATTCTAGTAGGAAGAAGGGTGGCAGGGTAAGTAGACAAACATAAAAATCATTCGTGTCAGGCTGTCACAAAGATGACAAGGCTAGAGGGCAGCAGCACTGATCCACAGAGAAGTAACAGCAAATGCAAAGACCTTGCTGCAGTGGGGTGGAGGATGTAGGAGTCAGAGCCAGGGAGGCAGCCAACACACATAGCATATTTGGAGAAGGCACTGCACAAAGGCAAGTAAGAAAGGGCACAGACTTTGTTAGGCCAATACATACAGAGTTTTGTTTTGGGATCTACAACAGAATTTCCTGACACGCTAGAAGCGCTCTGTACTTGTGCTGCCCCATTTGGTATCCACAGTGGCTACTGATTGTTAGCAATGTGTCTAGGGTGACCGAAGGTTGATTTTTTTTAATCAATTTAACATAATTAAATAGTCACCTATGGTTAAAGAAACCATATATGAGAATGCAACTCTAAGACAAGACTGGTCTATCTGTATGAGGGAGATCAGATTGTAGCAAAGCCAAGGGTGTAAGCAGAAAAACTAGGACAGAGGATATTTTGAGAATCTAGGCAAAAATAATTCTCGAGAAAAAAAAAGGATTAGTATTAGAAACACAGATTTGAATGAGAAAAAGGAGAACTACAGCAAAGTTGTCAATTGAGAGAATAAAAGATGAGGGCCTACTTCTCATTTGTGCAATGCCAAGAAGTATATTTCCAATGACCTTCATCACAAGTATTCCCATAAAATATCAATTTCTGGAAAGTACTTAGTATAGGCATATGATGAGGTAACTAAACATCTTATGCCAGGAAGGCACAGTTCAATATTTTCTCAAATCTCTGCTGGCTGTCTGCTAAAACAAGAGGGCAAATTAAACATATGGACACTCTTCAGGGTCTGTGTGCCCACCTGGGCTGACACTAAGCAGAATGCAAAGTCAAAGACATTTTTGATTCAACTCATAGCTCAACATTTAGCTTAAGAAAGAAACATGTTGAAGCCAGCTCTCCCCGAGAGCTAGCTCGGCAGTCTAAGTGCCTCCCTGCCTGGCAAGCATAAGGACCTGGGTTCAATCCCTGGTATGGCATGCCATGCTGGCCACCAAAACCCAGTGTGGAAGCACACGCCTATAATCCCAGCACTGGAGATGCTGAGACAGGAGGATCACCATGATTCTGAGCTGTGTAGTTAGATTCTATATCAAGTAATAAACAAACAAACAAATAGAAAACATTTGTTTTGGGATCGAGAACAGAATTTCCTGACATGTTAGAAGTGTTCTATACTCATGCTGCCCCATTTGGTATCCACAGTGTCTACTGAGTGTTAGGAATATGTCTAGAGTGACTGAAGGGTGGATTTGAAAAAAAAAAAAAAGACATGTTGTCAAGGTACTTTTATGGCACTACCATGGAAGCAAAGGATTTTATTTTTATGACAGCATAACATCACATTACCCGAATAATAGCTAAACAGCAATTACCACTTAGTCAAATTCTTTATCATTTTAAATGGGAAATACATAAATTTAGAAATGAACACTGTGAACATATTTACTATAAGATTAAGCAGTATGTCTAGAGCCATATCAGATAAGTGAGAAGAATAAATGCACTGAAAACAAAGCTAAAGGAAAATAACCTCTTTCTTTCATGTGTCTTTTTCTAAGGGTAAGTTAAAATTTTTGGAAGTAAGTTTTAGAGTATATTCACCATCTCAAGAAACTAAACCATTAAGCAGTAGCTTCCCATTCTCTGGTAATCTCTGGTAACCTTTAATGTACTTTCTCTATGAGTTTGCCTAGATATGTCATAAGTGGAATCATACTGTATTTATCCTTTTGTATTTTTTTCAGATCACTTTGGTTAAAATTTTCTTTTTTAACAGAGGTTAAAAGTAGGAAAATTAAGACTGGTGACACATGCCTGTAATCCCAACTCTTGGGAGACTGTTACAGGCAGATCACTACAAGTCCAATCTAGTAGTGGGACCCTGAACATCCTTCCCTAAACACCATAAATGAATAAATGTAGGAAAATTTATTGAGAAATAGAAATAGCTCCTGAGAGACAGGAGGGTTGCAATGGATAAAATTTTCAAGGTTCATCCATGTTAGACTGGCTGAATACTTTTGTCCCCTTCTTCCCCCATTGGTGAATGTATTACCCTGCTGATAGTTACTTGTTTCCATCTTTTGGTTCTTATAAACACTGGCATACAGATCCTTAAGTGTCTCTTCAATTTTCTGAGGCCTCTACCTTGGACTGAATGTTGGGCCCTATGTCATTCTTTGTTTTAGCTTTTTGAGTAACTGCTGAACAATTATTGTTCGATGGCTCTTTCAACCGTTACACCAATAGCATTTAAGATTTCTAATTTCTCTACATCTTTGTTAATACCTGTTTTCTGTTAGTGCTGGGGTTCAAATCCAGGGTACATGGTAGTGAGATGAGGTATCCTGAGCTACATCCCTAGCCCCAATTTTTTATGTAAGTCTTGGTATGTGTGAAGTGGTATCTCACTGTCTAACTTACACTTTCCTAATGAATGATAGTATATATATTTATTGGTCATTTACATATATGTTTTGGAAAATATCTTTACTTTTCACATACTTACAGATCACTTATACGTATTTCTAGAAAAATGTCTACTCAAATTTCTCACCAATTTTTAAAATTGAGATTTTTTTTTTCAGTACCAGAGATTGAACTCAGTGCCTTGCACTTGAGAGGCAGGCACTTATACCACAGAAATATCTCCCCAGACCTAAATTTGGACTGTTTGCTGGGCATGTGGCACATGCTTATAATTGTAGCATTCAGGAGGCTGAGACAGGATGCCATGAATTCAAGGCCAGCCAGTACTACATAGTGATACTCGACCCCAAACCCTGACAAAAATCATAGGTTGTATATTGTATTGTTTAGTAGTAGTTTCGGATACATTCTAGATACCAGACCCTTATCTAACCAATGATTTGCAATTCTTTTTTCCCATTCTATAGCTTATCTGTTTCAATTTTTAAAAAATTCTTTTGGTACAGGGTCTTGCTATGAGACTCCTGTCTCAACCTCTCCAGTGCTGGGATTACAGGTATGCACCACCACACCAGTCTCAGTAGAAGGTATGGCATGTGGTAACGGGGATCATCCTGGGGACTGAACCCAGGTCCTTGCACTTGCCAGGCAGGTGTTTAGACTGCGAAGCTATCTCCCCAGCCATTTCAATTACCTGACAATGTCCTTTGATCTGAAAGTTTTTTATTTTGATGAAGTTTTATTATTGTCTTTTCCAATATGCATGTTTCTTGTTTGTTTTGTTTACTATGGCTAAAACTTTGCAGCACTAGGGATCAAACTCAGGAACTTGTGTTTGCCAGGCAGCATGACATATATATATATACTGTTGTTGTTGAACTGGGGATTGAACTCAGGCCCTTGTGCTTGCCAGGGAAGCACTTATTCCACGAGCCATCTCTCTGGCTTTTTTTTTTTTAATTGTAAAAGGATATTTAATTATGTCAAATGTTTTTTGTGTCAACAGAGAGGATTGCGTCTTCTCTTTCTTCATTCCATTAATGTGGTGATATTGACTGATGTTATGTTCAACTACCCTTTCACTCCTGGGCTATATCCACATGGTCATGGCATAAATTCCTTTTAATATTCTATTGGATTTCCTTTGTTAGTATCCTGCTCTGGAGCTTTGGTCTATAATTGTCTTGCAATGTCTTTTTGGGTCTTTATATAGTGTAATGCTGGCCTCCTAAAATGAGTTGATGTTTTCCACTTCATTTTACTGCAAGAGTTTCAAAAGGGCTAGTGCTAATCCTTTAAATATTTGGGAGAATTCATCAGTAACTTTTTCTAATTAGAAAGTTTTTTGATTATTCATTCTATCTCTAGTTCGTACAGTGGTCCCTCACTTATCGCAGAGGTTATGTTCCATATACCCCCGCAGTAAGTGAAAATCAGTGAAGCAGCAACATTAATTTTTAGTATTTATATATTTTAAGGCTTTATAAGCCCTTCCTTTACTCTTATAAGCCTTTCCCACACTTTTAAAAACACTTCTGATGTTCTTAACTAACCAATCTTCCTTCCTTCCAACTTGTCTTCTCCTGTGTCAGCCTCACAAATAGCATGTGTTCACCATGCCACATTTATTTTTTAGAGCTATTGGGCATCTCAATCTTTAGGTGAGGAATTCAGATCATTTACATGTATTGTGTTAATCATTATATTTGGTTTTAATCTCTTATTCTTATTTTTAACTTATTATAGTTATTTACTATATTCTCTGTCTATATCTAACTTGATCACATTGTTCATTCCTCTTACCCCCTGACTCCTACCATTCAAATTTGGAAGATCCACCACATTTCCCATTAAACACCCATCCCTAGCACTGATGTTTGATCATTAATGATCTCGTTCCTACCCTACTCACTCACTGGCTGGGGATCTAGCTAAGAACATAAATGCCTGCTTGGCAAGTACAAGGTCCCAAGTTCAAGCCCTAGCAAGACTCTGACCTACCCCACTCACCAACATGAGACGTTTATAAGACTGTTAATTTTTAAAAGCAGACCATCATATATGCCTAACATAAAGTAACCTGAATATAACAACATACGCTTCCATCTTCCACCTGAAATATTTTTGCCAACTGAATAAAAACATCAAATTTTAGGGATATGCATAGTGATACTGTAAAGGTTGTAAGTCCCTTAATATCTAAATTACATTTTAGATACTTCTTTTTCTCTTCGAAATTTACAAATACTATTTTCTTCAAACTATTGATATGCTTCTTCTTCTTTTTTTGTGGAACTGGGATTGAACTCATGCCCTTGAGCGTGCCAGGCAAGCACTTATTCTACTGAGCCATCTACCTGGCCCTAGATATACTTCTTACATATCATCATTGCAGCTACTCTGGAATGATGTTAGTTTCAGATAAAACTTTCAGAGTGGAACTTTTACTGTATGACAAATTACTAGTTTGATCCTGTGGATGACACCCCAGCTCTAAGAGGGGATGAAGGACAAGGATAGAAAGTTTGAATCTAGCCTGGGAACTCAGTGAAATCCTGCTGCAAACTAGAATAAAAATGTAAAAGATCCAGGGATGTAACCCAGTGGCAGAGCATTTGCTTAGCTCACAAGAGATTTTGGATCTGATTTCCACTACTACAAAAAATAAAAACTTCTCCAAAGCTACCAGCAGTTATTTACAAAGTATAAAACTGTTATACTTTTTCATGGCTCCATGGCAAGCAGATACAGCCATGATCTCTACAAATGAACCACTGATTGGCTCAGTTGGGGTTTTTTTTTTGGACCTGTGAGACAGGGTCTAAGTTTAAGTTGCCCAGGTGAGGCTTGAACTTGCAGTGCTCTAACTCCATCTCCCAGAGCACTAAGAGTACATGTGTGAGCCACCAAGCCCAGCCCTCAGGAATCACTTTTGGAAGTAATCTTGAAAAACTAGTCTGTGGAGTTGAACTGCTGACACACACCTGTGATTCCAATGCCCAGGAGCCTGAGGCAGGAGAATCTCTGAGAGCTTAAGAGCAATGTGGCCTACTTAGAAAATTCAAATCCAGTCTGAACTACATAGGGAAACTATCTCAAAAAAGAAAAATGCAAAGATATCCAACACTGGTAAGATTATGTCCTCTAGAATAATACCAAATCAAACTTCATTACTTTTTCTTTTTAAAGTATAATGGTTCCAATGCTTTGCAACCACACCTGACACCCAAATTTCATTTTTTAAACAAAAATTCTGCCACATGGCTTCTATGAGCTCCTTTACATTAGCACTAACCTAAGATTCAGGTTAACATTTCTTTCTCAAACAGTTCTTTGTTGTTTAAAACAATGTATCTAAATGAACATCACATAAAATGCGAGAATTTGTAAGGTAACTCTCTTTATGCAATGGTTTTCAAAAAGGAAAAAAAATAAATAAATAAATTTTATCTTAATGTTTAAGAACATGAGGTTCTGGAGAATTTTAGTTTTATACTACTTATAAAAATTCTTTTATCTCTAGTTTGAAAAATAATTCCTAAAATTTATTAAAAACTCCCAGTTAAAAAAAAAATAAAAAAATAAAATAGAAACTCCCCGAGCCGGGCGTGGTGGCGCATGCCTATAATCCCAGCACTCGGGAGGCCGAGGCAGGAGGATTGTTGTGAGTTCAAGACCAGCCTGAGCTACAAAGTGAGCTTAAGGCCAGCCTGAGCTGCATAGCAAGACCCTGTCTCAAAAAAAAAGACAAAAAAAAAAAAAAAAAAAGCTCCCAGTTAGTTCATCATTCTCTTCCTACTCTGTTTACATGTGAGGTATATACTAGAGTATTTATTGTTTATTACTATTTCTGTATCATCTGCCCCTTCTTTTTTTTTGCAGTACAGGGGATTGAACTCAGATCTTGTGTTTGCCAGGCATCCCCCTTCTTTTTTTTTTTTTTTTTGCAGTACCAGGGATTGAACTTAGGACCCTATGTTTGCCAGACATCCCCCTTCTTAAGACCTGTTATTATTCCACTTTTATTGGGTTAGAGAAATCCCTTGAGTGTTTTCCTCAGATAAGATGAATGGAGGTATATTGAGTCTTGGTATAATCAGAAGTTCTTTCTTTTGCTCTAAAAATTGGGTAGGTATAATATTTTTTTTTGGCAATTGGGCTATTGCTATAGTCTTTATTTATCTTTGAATTTCAGAAAATTTAAGCCACTCAGCAAGAATCAGGGTTCTCCTTTAATCCAGATTTAAGTCTTTCATGGAATTCTCTTTTTCATTCAAAAACAGTAACAAAAAGTATCGAAGTAATCCACATCCATGATTTATAAATAACAGAAAAGGATTGTTCTTTTGTTTGGCAGTAATGGTGACGAAACCCTGGATTCTCACACCAAGCTACACCCCCAGTCCTTTTTTTTTTTTTTTACACTTTGGGAACATAACTCCCTAAGCTGTCCACTTCATCCTGGGGAGCACAGGTGTGCAACACCATACCCAGATGGAAAAGGATTTAAAGTAAATTTGCTCTGTGCCAGCCTCAGAAACCCAAAGGCAACCTTTGCTCTCTTAGGTGACCTCAAACAAATCCTGCTCACATGGATCGATTTACTTGAGGAAAAGCTGGAAAGGGGGCTCAGAAGGAGCCTTTCGATTGTCACCTTCCCAGAAAATTCATTGCCACAGTTTGTCCTCCATATCTCAAGTGTTTCACAGATAGAAAATATTTGAGGGCAAGAGAGAACAGGACTGCATGGATAGGTTCATTTCCACTGCATTAGGTACTGTTTAAAAGTATAGAGAGGATATACCTAAATTACATGCAAATGTGTTGCTATGTTATAAAAATGGCTTGAGCATCTGCCAGTTTTATTGTCTATGGGAGTCCTAGAATCACTCACAGACACTGAGGAACGACTACACTCTACATTGTCATCATGGTCATTTCTAGGCAAGAGGTTATGCACAATATTTATTTTCCTCTTTACAGTTTTTGGGAATTTATTTGCATCAGACACCTATAAGCAGAAAACACTAAACTGAAGTGAATAAAGGGATACAGAGTCTGCAAGGAATAAGAGAAGACTAAAAAAGGGTACCAGGGTTAACCAAGGAGGCCAAGAAGGCTCCCTGACATTTACTCTCTATCACTGCCAGCCTGAGATCAGAAACTGTAATACTGTGTTTGTAATTGGAGAACACAGTATTATTCTTGTATTAGGCTCAAGGTTCTTGGGACTGGCCAAAAGATTTCATTAGCATCTATTCTGCAAAACAGCTTTTTTCCAATTTAACAAAACATACAATCAATACCCTAAAATTCCTTCTACCTAAAAAAAAACTAAGCTGAAAATTTTAATCATTTTTCAAATAATAGTAAGTAGGAGGCCAGGCAAGTGCCTTTAATCCCAACACTTTGGAGGTAGAAGCAGGAGGATCATTGTAAATTTGACATCAGCCTGGGTTACAAAGGGAACTCAAGACCAGCCTGGACTGAAGAGTGAGGCCATGTTTCAAAAAACTAAGTAGGTAAAAAAATCACATTTATGTCATACTAAACACACCTGTAATGACCAAAAATTTGGCAAGTATACTTGTGCAATCCTGAGATAGCCAGTATCATTCATTGTATTGGCTCAATAATCCCTTCCATGTCTTTCTTTTTTTGGTAGCAGGTATAGAACTCAGGACCTTGCACTTGCCAGTTCCCTCCCTCCTTCCTTTCTTCCCCCCCCCCCCCTCTGATACAGGGCTTCCCTACATAGTACAGGGCTTCCCTACATAGTCCACTCATAGTGATCCTTCTGTCTCAACCTCCCCAGCACTGGGATTACAGGTTTGTGTTGCTGGGGCCGGTATGGTACACCTGAGGTTCTGAGGCAGGCCCAGCATGTGGTATTGGGGCTCGAACTCAGGATCCTGTGCTTGCCACACAGACCGCTGAGCTATCTCCCCATTCCTGCCGGTTTCATTTCTTTCTTAATGCAGACTTCTGAGTTCCTTCAAGGCAGCAGTACTGTATGTACAATTTTAAAAGTTCTATTCCCTAGAGTATCCCATACGGATTGAAGGATATATAGAATGTGTCATGGAATAAAAAACAGGCAAACAGGATTAGGCTTCTGGGAAGGCTGTTTTTTCCTGGATTTAAAAAAAAGCAGACTCAGCTACCATTAGCCTTTGCCCTTCTCTAGTCCCTCTTGCATTCTGCAACCAGAAACAGGGAAAGGAGTTTGTGAAACAAAGTACCAATGTATAGCTGAAGAAGATGAACCAGGAAAAAAAAAGGGCCCTAATCCTGTAACAAAATTAACTTCTGGGTTAGACTAAGGCAAAATTTATATAGCAGCCTTAAAATTAGACAGAAGAAACAAGAATCTGGGCAAAATAAATCATCTGATTTGTTGAGTAAAAATCAAATACATACAAAAAGAAAATGCTAGTCTTTTCTGAAATAAACTAGGGATGTACTTCAGTGCAAATGCCCTGGGTTCAATCCCAAGTATAAAGGGGGGGAAAAAAAAAGTCTGGTAAGCGAAAGAAGAAAGAAGACAGATTATTTTCTTTTTTTTTTTTTTTTGCGGTACCAGGCATTGAACTCAGGACCCTGTGCTTGCCAGGCAAGCACTTAATCTACTGAGTTATTTCCCAGGCCCAGATTATTTTCATCAGTATAATAATTTATAGGGCCAGCTATCCCTTTTCTGAATACAATCCTGCAATTTATCATACAGTATTTCTTAGCCTTTGCCCTTCTTTTTAAAACATGTAAGAAATTATTTATAATTAAGTTTTCACATTATAAAGTTACCTTTAGGATAGAAATCTTTTAGATAAGTCTTGCATTTAAGGAAAGGCAAATATAGTCCTCAAAAACTTAGGTCAAAAATGTTTTTCTATTTCTGAAAGTGTCTGCAATTAACTAAAGCACTCTAAAATATCTGTCAGACATGGTGGTGCACACACCTGCAAGACCAGAACTCAAGAGGCTGAGGCAGGCAAGATGACTGCTGGGAGTGCGAGGCCAGCTTAGGTGACATAGTGAGGTCAAGGCCATGCTGAACTATATAATGAGACCCCGTCTCAAAAAAAAAAAAAAAAAATCTAAGTAAATGAATAACAACAAAAAAGCCAAATCATTATGGTACAGTGGTACACATCCTAGGAAGCAGATAGGAGAACTGTTAAGTTTGAGAGCAACCTGAATGAAAGTGGCAAAGCAGTAAGGCTGCCTCAGAAAAAACAGGCAGACAGGCAGGCAGAAAGGAAGGCCACTCAAGTCAAAATGGGAAGACCCAACACAGCTCGCCCAGTGAGTGAGAACTCCAGGCCCATGACACTAGAAAGACCTTTCCCAGCATTCTCCAGTCCTACCCCACAGCCCCAGACCCAGCACAGCCTGCCCAGTGAGCGAGAACATCCACCACCCTTTTGGGAGGCCAGCAGACCTGCCAAAGCTCAGGCCCAGTGAATGTGTGTGAGAGAGCTTCTATGTTCTCCTACCCCCCCATACCTTTCCACGCCCAGCCCAGGCCTGACATACAGGCCTGGGGAGAAACTCTGAGGCTGAAGTCCTTGCACTGAGATTAGGGTCAAAAAAACACAGCTAATCCAGAAGCAGAACATCTTGTCAAAGGGGCACAACAGGCTCACCTCCAAGGACGGCAACAGGAAGGAGATGCGCACAGAAGCCAAACCCAAGCCAGGCAAAACTACATGAACTAGAACTTGGGGTAACAATACCTGAATTTCATAAGGTGCTATGGTTAGAACTGCACCAAAACTCTACACCAAAAGTCAGAGGTCAGAGCTATAAGTCATGATAAAAACAAGGAGCCAAATGTAATCTCAGGCCTCGAGCCCACCAATGATAAGTGCAGAGGACACTAACTCAGCTAAAATGAATGAATTAACAGAGTTGGAAGCAAGGAAACAACAGCAGAAAGGTATAGAGGAATTCAGACTAGAATTAACGCCTGAAAGAAAAAAAAGAAAATTTTAATATATAGCATCAAAAGTAATGAATCAAATCCAGAAACATACGGGGGGAACCCAATGTCCATCCAGAACAAGCGCAGAGAATACTATTCCAGCTAAAATATATATGAATTAACAGCGTCCCAGGCAAAGAAACAACAGCAAAAAGGTAAAGAGGAACGCAAAGTCGAAATAATTTCTGAAATAAAAAAAGAAATCTTTGAAATCATAACATCTGAAGTAGAGAATCAATTCTGGAAATATATGGAGGAAACCTAATTTGGTAACTCTGCAGTAAAAGAATTAATAGCTACCTCTAATGAAGAAATTGACAAAAAAAAAAAAAAAACAAAAAAAAAAAACCAGAGGAGATTAGAAATATGACGGATTCCTTGAATGAGCAATACAGGAAAGAAATAGATCGAATGAAGCAGAGTCAAAGAGAAATAGAAGAACTTAAAATATCAATCATGAGTTTACAAAACCATTTGAATGAAAGCGAAGACAGAGTCTCAGATCTTGAAGGCACTGGTGCAGCTAGTGAAAAGGTCAGAAAAGATCTCTTAAAAACAACTAGGATGCAGGAAAAAATAAGCCATCACATGCAAGATGATGCCAAGATGAACAATGTGAATAGGCATTAATAAGAAAGGAGGAGTCAACACAAATGATATAGCATACAGAACGCCAAATAACTTCAACCCAACTAAAAACACACTGAGATATATAATAGTCAAGATCCTAGAAATCCAACACAAGCATACTATACTGAAAGCTGCTAGACAAAAGAAGCAGATCACATTCAAAGGAAAACCCATCAGAATTACAGCTGACTTCTCTTCACAAACCATGAAGGCAAGGAGAGCATGAAGCAGAGTACTTCAAGCTCTCTATGAAAAAAAATTCCAACCCAGACTACTATACCCTGCAAAACTCTTTTAAGTTTAATGGAGAAGTGAAATACTTCCACAACAAAGAACAACTAAAGAATTTCATGATGACAAAGCCATCAATACACAGGCTACTCAAAGATGTTCTAGAGAGAGACCACAATGACCAGAACTCCACTAATGAGAACAGAAGGAACCCACCAAATAGAGCAAACAATTAAACACAGGAGAAAAAGGAGTAAACAACAATAGGTAAATAATATGACAATCTTAAGTTAACACATTTCAATTATAACCATCAATATAAATGGACTCAATTCACCAATAAAGAGAAATAGAGACTAGCAGAGTGGATTAGGAAACAAAATCCAACAAAATGCTGTATACAAGAAACACACTTATCTCAAAAGGACATTTACAGGCTTAAAGTCAACAGATGGAAAACAATATTGCATGCTCCAGCACCGCAGAAAAAAGCAGGGATAGCAATCTTGTTCTCAGACAGTCTCAACTTCAAACCAAGAATGATCAAATGACACAAAGAAGGCCACTATATACTGGTTAGGGGAACAATTCAACAGGAAGAGGTAACACTCATAAATATGTATGCATGAAACACGGGAGCACCCAACTATGTAAAACAAATCTTAATGGACATGAAAAAGCTAATATCCAATACCACAATCTTAACAGGAGACCTAAATACCCTCTTTTCCCACAAAGACAGGTCAACTAGACAAAAAAATTAGCAAAGAAGTAGTAGAACTGAACCAGAGCCTGGAACAAATGGACTTGTGGAATACACATTTTTTTCAGTTGCACATAAACAGACCACATACTGGTCCATAGGTCATGCTTAAGTATATGCAAAAAAACAGAAATTACCCCATGCGTATGATCTGACCACAGTGAAATGAAACTGGAAATAAACGACAAAAGAAACCAGCAAAAGCCCCTAAATACATGGAAATTAAACAACACCCTACTCGGCAAACAATGGGTTACAGATGAAATTAAACAAGAAATTCAACAATATCTACAATTCAATGAGAATTCAACCACAATTTATCAGAATTTATGGGATGCGATGAAAGCAGTTCTCCAAGGGAAGTTCATAGCTATAAACTCACACATTAGGAAAACAGAGTGAGAACAAATAAACACACTAATGCGACACCTCCAACATCTAGAAAAGGAAGAGCAAAGCAAACCCAGAGCCCAAAGATGAGAAGAAATCATAAAGATTTGAGCAGAAAATAATTCAATTGAGATGAAGAAAACAGTTCAAAGAATCAATGAATCAAAAAGCTGGTTCTTTGAGACTAAATAAAATTGATAAGCTACTAGCTAACCTCATCAAAAAGAGGAAAGAAAAAAATCAAATACAAGCAATAAGGAATGAAAAGGGTGAAATCACCACAGACCCAGTGGAAATTCAGAAGACTATCAATAGCTACTTTGAGAATCTTTACGCTCACAGAATAGAACACACAGATAAAATGGACAGATTCCTAGAAAGGTACAAATTACCAAAACTGAATCAAGAAGATAGAACAACTCTCAATAAACCAATAACAAGCCGGGCGTGGTGGCGCATGCCTGTAATCCCAGCACTAGGGAGGCTGAGGCAGGAGGATTGTTGTGAGTTCGAGACCAGCCTGAGCTACAAAGTGAGCTTAAGGCCAGCTTGAACTGCACAGTGAGACAGACCCTGTCTCAAAAAGACAAAAAAATAAAAAAATAAAAAATAAACCAATAACAGCCAAAGAAATACAAAATGTAATAAAAAGCTTGCTGACAAAGCAAAGTCCAGGTCCTGATGGATTCACAGTTGAGTTCTACAAGAAATTTACAGAAGATATAATCCCTACACTCCACAAACTATTCAATGAAATTGAAAAGGAAAACAGTTCTCCCAAAATCATTCCTGGAGACAAATATTATACTGATACCAAAACCAGAAAAAGACACAACTAAAAAAGAGAACTACAGGCCAATCTCACTCATGAACATAGATGCAAAAATCTTCAATAAAATCCTAGCAAACAGAAAACAGTAAATCATCAAGAAGATCATACACTATGACCAGGTAGGATTCATCCCAGGGATGCAACGATGGTTCAATATTCGAAAATCTATAAATGTAATAATTATATCAACAGGGTGAAAACTAAAAACCACATGATCCTCTCAATTGATGCAGAAAAGGCTTTTAACAAAGTCCAACACTCATTCATGTTCAAAATCCTTCAGAAAATTGGAATAGAAGGCCTCTACTTCAACTTGATAAAAGCCATGTATGACAACCCAACGGCTAATATAATTCTAAATGGGGAAAAACTGAAATCTTTTACTCTTAGATCTGGTACAAGACAATGATGTCCTTTATCACCCCTCCTATTCAATATATGTGGAATCATTAGCAACAGCCATTAGAAAAGAGGGAGAAATGAAAGGAATAAAGATCAGTAAAGAAGAAGTTAAATCATCATTATTTGCAGATGACATGATACTTTACTTGGAAGATCTGAAAAACTCCACCAAGAAGCGACTAGAATTGATACACAAATTCAGTAGCATAGCAGAATATAAAATCAATACTCAAAAGTCAACAGCATTTCTCTACACAGATAACAAACATGCTGAGAGGGAAACTATAGAAACAATACCTTTTACAATAGCACCGCGGAAAATGAAATATCTTGGAATTCATCTAACTAAAGAAGTTAAAGATCTTTTCACAGAAAATTATAGTACTCTGAAAAAAGAGATCATAGAGGATTTCAGAAAATGGAAAGATATAGCCGGGCATAGTGGCGCATGCCTGTAATCCCAGCACTCGGGAGGCTGAGGCAGGAGGATTGTGAGTTCGAGACCAGCCTGAGCTACAAAGTGAGCTTAAGGCCAACCTGAACTGCATAGTGAGACCCTGTCTCAAAAAGACAAAAAAAAAAAGAAAATGGAAAGATATACCTTGCTTCTGGATAGGAAGAATCTACATCATGAAGATGGCCATACTACCAAAACTGTTGTATAGATTCAATGCAATCCCTATCAAAGTACCAACAAAATACCTCTGAGACCTAGAGAAATCATTCTCACAATTTATTTGGAACCTAAAATAAAATAGCAAAGGCAATCCTGGCCAACAAATACAACTCATGAGGCATTACAATTCCCGACTTGAAATTATACTACAAAGCTACTGTGATAAAATCAGCATGTTATTGGCAACAAAATAGACCTGAGGATCAATGGGATAGACTAGAAGATGCAGAGGCCCCTATGAACACACTCAACCACTTGATCTTCGACAAAGGGGCCAAACACACTTAATGGAAGATAGCCTCTTTAACAAATGGTGCTGGAAAAATTGTCTCTCCACATGTCAAAAATTAAAACTTGACCCAGGTCTACCACCATGCACTAAGCTAAAGTCAAAATGGATTAAAGACCTTAACATTAAAACAGAGACAATCTCCTGGAAGAAAGTAGAGAAACTCTTGAAGACAGAGGGGTAGGCAAAGAGTTCATGAACAAACATGTATTTGCACAGGAAACACTTGAAAGAATTAACAACTGGGACCACCTATTATTGAGAAGTTTTTGCACATCAAAAGAAATTACCATCAAAGTGAAAAGACAACCCACAAATTTTGAAAAAACCTTAACTCATAAGAATTCAGACAAGGGTCTACTCTCTAGAATTTATAAAGAACTAAAAAATAATCAGGGCCCCTAATTTAAAGACCCAATCCAAAAATGGGCATCCGAGATGAACACACACTTCTCAGAGGACGAAATTAAAGAAGCAAATAAATATATAAAAAAATGCTCCACATTACTAGTCATCTGTGAAATGCAAATTAAAACAGCACTGAGGTACCATCTCACCCCAGAAAGAATGGCTATCATAAAACAGATCAACCAACAACAAATGTTGGAGAGGTTGTGAGGAAAAGGGAACCCTTGTCCACTGCTGGTGGGAATGTAGACTGGTGTAACCATTGTGGAAATCAGTATGGAGACTCCTTAAGAAATTAGGAATGGAAATCCCTTTCAAGCCAGCTATACCCCTACTGGGAATTTTCCCAGAGGAAATGAAAACATTGTATCATAGGGATATATGTGTACCTGTGTTTATAGCAGCACAACTTGTGATAGCCAAATCTTGGAAACAACCAAGATGCCACATGAGGAATGGATGAAAAAAATGTTGTATTTTTATACAACGATTACTCAACTGTAAAGAATGATAAACTCGAAGCCTTCACATTTAAGTGGATGCCATTTGAAAACATACTTATAAGCAAAATAAACCAGATCCACATGTGCAAATACCGTATAATCTCCCTAGTATAACTCAAAAGAAAAACTGCAATTAAAAATGTATAACACAATTAAAAGGAAAGCGAGAACTTGAGGATTGGACAAGCCGGGAGCGCAAGGAGAAATGCTGAGAAACATGACAGAGGCAAGACCATTCACTTATACACACTAGATGGGTAAGACAATGATCCTAAGAAACATCAGGAGATTTTTGAAACTAGCAGTTAAACAGTAAGATTCTCACCCCGGCTAACTATATATGCTGATACCTGTGAACCAAGCCACTACACTGAATTTAACAAAGTGTAATAGAAAAGCCAGACTCCAAAGGCCAGCCATTCTGATCTCCTAAATATGCACTTCTTGTCATGACATACCAGCCATTACTATACTGCCCTTTTTTAAAGGGTAGTAAATGAAAAATAAGACAAAAAAAGTTACAAGACAGTCATGCTACAATGCTACTATGCTGTGTATGGATGGATTTCTAAATATCTATGTAAATATATGAGTGTTCATTCCTATTTTCTTAAAATTTTTTTTCTTCATATTCTGTACAGACTTAAGAGTTTAGTATCTCAGCCGGGCATGGTGGTGCATGCCTGTAATCCCAGCACTTGGGAGGCTGAGGCAGGAGGATTGTTGTGAGTTCGAGACCAGCCTGAGCTACAAAGTGAGCTTAAGGCCAGCCTGAACTGCATAGTGAGACCCAGTCTCAAAAAGACAAAAAAAAAGAGTTTAGTATCTCAATACTTGATGGAAAATACATGTTCCATGTTATGCCTATGATGTCTGATATTTAGACTAATAGTATGGGTAAACTGAACTGCCTATGTTGCAGGGTAATAATAAACTTCTCTTCTGGAGGGTTAACAACCTAAGTTTGCAGATCAAAAATTAGAGAAGAAGAAAGGCTGCAAGGTCAGCCAACATTTTGGCCCTAGCCTTTCAAGGTCAGTGAATACTCAGGACATAGGAGAGCCTGTACTGTAACATTATGTAGCTCAGTAGTGCCCCAAATTTTCTGATCAAGGAGATTATGAAGCCACAGAGGAATGCAAACAATGATGTATGACTGTCTTGTGACTTCTTTTGTCTTATTTTTCATTTACTACCCTTTAAAAAAGGGCAATATAGTAATAGCTGGTATGTCATGCCTAAGGAGAGTCACATGGAGAGAAAACTTTCTCTCAGGCTTCCACAGAGAGCAAATTGGTCAAGCAATGGCTGTAACTCATCCACAAGGCTGACACTGACAAGGGATTCTACAAAGAGCAGTACAGTGTTACAGGATAAACCCTGAGGGTATCTGACTGACCTTATCTGATACAAAAGTTACATTTTTTATTATATAGGTCTTGCTTTAACTTGGTCTTAACCATCCAGCAGAGAAGTATAAAGATGGAAGTATATAAAGTAAAGTCATATTAATATACTGAGCTATGAATGGCTCAAGTCAACAACTTCTGTGGATAACCCACTTCTATTGTGGACTGCTGATCTGTGTTGGATTGTTTTATTTAAAAAATATATATATAAAATTAGCCACCCATGTTTTGAAAATCTGTAACGTATGTATCGTTGTATGTTACCCTGTTTATGTCATTCATTCTGTTCATTTTTGCTTCTATTTTTCACTCTTCAAGTTAAAATACAAATAAATAATTTTTTTAAAAAATGGGAAGAAGAGGAAAAGCCTGTACAGCTAGAGCTAATTGTCACATATGCAGGAAAAATTAGGACAACAAAAGCTAAGATGGGCTGGGTGTAGTTGTGCAAGCTTATAATCCCAGCACTTGGGAGGCTAAAGCAGAAGGATCACCAGGAGTTTGAGGCTGGCCTGGGCTACCCAGTGAGCTCAAAGCCTGGCTGAGCTACCCTGTCTCAAAACAAAACAAAAAACCATGGAGATACTTCTAGGTCTGCTTACCTTTCTTTAAGTACATCTACTAAACAAACAAACAAACTTTTTTTTTTTTTTTTGGCAGAACCAGGGATTGAACTCAGGCCCATGTACTTGCCAGGGAAGTGCTTATTCCACTGAGCCATCTCCCTGCCCCAAACAAACATAATTTTTAAGGAAAACTCTTTTTTTTTTTTTTTTTTGGCAGAATTGGGGATTGAACTCAGGCCCTATTCTAGTGAGCCATCTCCCCGGCCCCCTAAAAAAAAATTTGTAAGTAAAATACTCAACATGTGCAAAGTTGCTGGAAATGTAGAGGAAAAACAAAATCTAAGAATAAAGTTCATTATTTGGATACACAGTTAAACATTTAATACATATTGAATACATGAACACGCAGACTAAGAAAAAGCAGAAAGATTTAACTACATTTTGGTCGTGGGAGGAAGAGGCTAAGCTACTGAAACTATGATACGTAAACATGATCACTGAGATTTACTCAAATGCTGGAGTACACACAGATGAGCTGAAGTTACACCAGCTGGTAGGTGCATAAATACAGGCTCTGTTCCCACTTACCTCACACAGCATTCCACTGCACGAAACCAATGAAGCATCTCATCATGGAGAGTACACAACTGAAGGCAGGACAGAAAAACTTTCTCAGCATCACTGTACCAGCCTGCATCTGAAAGGAAGCCACCTGACAAAGAAAAACCAGTAGTTTTTATTTAGCAAATTGCTAAAAGCTAAAATGCCCACATTTATAATGAACATTATCTAAAATAAAAACTCTGCATTATGTATTAACCTTATGTTTAGCATGAAGTAGAGACTGAAGTTGGAAATTGAGCTTCAGTGGTAGAAACATAAATAAAGCAATAGTATGGCTGTGGGTTCACATCCCAGCATCAAAAACAAATAAAAACTTAAAAGATACTAATTGTGAGATTTTTATTAAAAAGTTTTACATTGGATGAATTAGAATGAAGCCTTAAATAAGGAGGTAAATTATGACCCTCTAAAAAGCTGTCTATAGACTAAAAATAACCAGAAAATAAAGACTGTTTCTTTAACCTAAAGCACTCATTTTTTAAAACATTTTAAAATCTCTCAAATAGATTTACAAGATCATAAAATTGATGGTATTTTCTATTAATTGGTAGTGTTTTTTTCTCAACATGTGCAAAAAAAAAAATACGGTGTCTTAATGTCAAAGTCAACTATACATGGTGCTGCACATCTGAAAGCCCAGTGCTCCGCTGAGACAAGAGGATTGCCCTGAGTTCAAGGGAAACCTGGGCTAGATCAGTTCAAGGCCAGGCTGAATTACAGAGAAATTCTGTCTCAACAAGGTCTAGGTCAACAAAATATTGCACTTTGCTTAGACTTATGTTTTGTGTTCAATTAAAGCTACAAATAATCAAACAAATATTTTACTAATTGAAGAGAATTGTGTTGTGTAACAATCTAGAGCCCTCACAAAAAGACTACAGGGGCCAAGGAGATGGCTCAGTAGAATAAGCACTTACCTGGCAAGCTCAAGGGCCTGAGGTCAATCCCCAGTTCTGCATGCCCCCCACCCCACCAAAAAAAAAAAAAAAGACTAGAATAAGGTGATTTGTACTAAGACTATATTACATGAAGCACCAGCTACCAGGATGTCTCTTGACTTGAGATCTATCCTCCTAGACTGTTCTTTGATGCTGAGGCAATGCTTCAATAACCACACTGCTCCATAGCCAGCTGTCTATCAGACTCTTCACTAAAGAGAGGAATTGCAAGACTTGAAGAGCAAGGAAGATTCCTTATTATTGTAGAGAACAACACCCCAGGGTACACTTCTTTCCTCTGGTGGTGGCAGTTGACTCAAGTAAGCAACAGTCACTTTCAGTTGCAGTTTTACAAATCCAGTTTTACAGCACCCGGTTAGCAACATCAGAATAGCTAACCAGTCACTAACTCTCAGACCCTGCACAATGGGTCCCCTTTTTGGAGCTCATAAGTAGTGGCACCAACCCAGCATTAGCACCTTGGAGGTGGTACTGTTCATAATATCTCACTTTCCCCCTTTTTGTCTTTGGTTCTTTATACTCAGGTAAAAAATTATTACATTAGATTATTTCCACAATATGAGACAGATAGACCTTTAAGACATTATGCTAGATGAGCCGGGTGTGGTGGCGCATGCCTGTAATCCTAGCACTCGGGAGGCTGAGGCAGGAGGATTGCTGTGAGTTCAAGACCAGCCTGAGCTACAAAGTGAGCTTAAGGCCAGCCTGAACTGCATAGTGAGACCCTGTCTCAAAAAGACCAAAAAATAAAAAAAATAAGACATTATGCTAGATGGAACAAGCCAGTCACAAAGCCCATACATTTTCTCAGTCTATTCATGTGAAATGTCTGGAACAGGTTAAATCTACAGAAAAACAAACTGACAGCAGCCCAGGGTGAGACTGCTAATAAGCATGAGTTTCTTTGGGGGGGTGACAATGCTGTATAGCTTCACTGGGGTAATATTTGAGCTCTGTGCACTGGCTAAAAATAACTGAAATATGTAATTTATACACATCAACTGTGTAGTATATGAATTATACCTTAATAAGGTTGCTACATTAAAAAACTATCACTGTTGGGCCAGGTAGACAGCTCAGTAGAA
Organism: Ctenomys sociabilis; assembly: GCA_004027165.1. Lineage (NCBI taxonomy): Eukaryota > Metazoa > Chordata > Mammalia > Rodentia > Ctenomyidae > Ctenomys > Ctenomys sociabilis. The sequence continues at coordinate 24,282 of PVKA01008823.1, forward strand.
TACGTGCTTGCCTGGCAAGCGCAAGGTCCTGAGTTCAATCCCTAGTACTGGGAAGAAAAATATATATATATATATAACATTGTATACTTCTAGAATAAAATTTTTTCTTTCTGGATAATTTTAAGATAAAACTGATGTTGTAATTAAGAGTTTGCTGGGATCTGTTTCTATGTCTGAAATTTCTTTTTTTTTTCTTTCTTTGAGACATGGTCTCATTGTGTAGTTTGCGCTGGACTTATGCTCACTTTTGCAGCCCCCAGGTCTCAAACTTGCAGAGATCCTCCTGGCTCAACCTCCAGAATGCTGGGATTACAGGCATGGGCCACCATGCCTGGGTCTAGTCTGCACGTGCCTATGCATCTGGAGCCAAGATGGTGGACCTGGGGACCCTGGGCTGATAACACAAGGCATATAGGGCTGGGAATCAAACTTGGGTCCTTGTGCTTATGCCTCTGAGCTATTTCTCTGATCCCTATCTCTGAGATTTCTATCTCATTACAGTGGCCAGTCTGGTATGTGTGAAGTGACAGAAAATCTCAAGGAACACTAGCTTATCTCTCAACTGCCTTGACACTGAATTTATCCCACACATTTTTACATGAGCATCTAAAGCTACAGGGGCCATCCTTTTTTAAAGACAGGGTCTCACTATGCAGTTGAGGGTAGCCTTGAGTTTGTTGCAGTCCTCTTGTCTCAGCCTCCCAAGTGCTGGGATGATTGGTGGGTGCCACCATGTTTTTGTTGTTGCTCAACCTTACTATAAACCAAGTTCACAAACGCTTATTTTCAGACATTCTTTAGACAATTCTTTGTTGTAATGTATAGTCTGTGAGGCTATTAAAGGATAACTGCTAAAGAGACTTCAGAAAAGAATGTTCTTAAAAAGCTGGATATGGTGGCATTTATCTATAATCCCAGCAGTTTATGAGGCTCATGCAAGAGGCCTACAAGTCCTATCTGTACGATTTAGCAAGACCCTGCCTCAAAATAAAACAATAGAACTGGAAATGTAGATAATAAAACAATAGAACTGGAAATGTAGATAATAAAACAATAGAACTGGAAATGTAGATCATTGGTAGAATGTGGGGGACCACCTGAGCAGCTCTCCTTGAAAGAAGAGCGACCGTCTCCATTTTGAATGAGTCTGATCCTATTTCCTCATATTGTTATGTACAAGGCTGGCTAGGACTTTTGTTTATCCTTCAATTGGCCTTAAGCAATGCGTATTGGTCTAGTTGAGGTGCTGGTGATAGTCTTTGAAGGTGTTTCCCTGGTAAGCTTGCTGCTCCTTAATGTGAGCCAGGTGGAGACAGGATGGTAGAGCTAATGCTCCGCACCGCCAGCTGGGATCGAGCCTCGAGATAGAGGCTATGACTTCCCGGGGCTTGAAATTCTACATCAAAGCTGAAGCACTAGACTTCCCAAAACATTAAATACTATATAATGCAGATTACTCTCTGCATATGGCAGAGATGCAAGCCATCCACCTAGCTCACAGTAGTCACCTACTTCCCATAATTCTCAGTCAATCCTGAAGCCACTCCTCCACTGAATAAAACTGGGTGAACCCTGGGTTGCACTCTGGGTTCCAGAAAGCCATGTCATGGCAGGATTTAGAGCCCCTCAACTCCCTGATGATTAAAAGGATAATTTAGTATCTTCATTTTCTCTGTGGGTTGCACGGAAAGTGGGAGACTGGAATCAACTTGATGGGATTCCAATAACGTAACTTTGGTATTACAAATATTGGTTTCTTGGGCTGAGATGAGGACCTGGAAGTGTCTCCTACAGTACAGTACCTCTGGGATTGATCCACAGTCTGTCTCTGCCTCTGTCTGTCTATCTGTCTGTCTGTCTCTCCCTCTCTCACACACACACACATTCTGAAGCTCCAATATAAGAGATCACCACAAAACACTCTCCTAAGATTGAAATAAATGATTATGAAAATCTGCCTATAAAACATGTGCACACGAGAAAACATGTATATTAAAATGTGAGTCTAAAAATTACATTTTATCCTAATAGTGGTATAGGTTATGAATATATGAAACCAACTGCATAGAAATACAAACAAATAATGAATATAAAAACTACTGATAACTAATAAATCCTATAGTCTCACAACATAATCCCAATGTACATTTCCTGGTTTTTATTTTTATTTATTTTTTATGTATTTGGTTGTGATAGGGTCTCACTACACAGCTCAGACTCATAGTGATCCTCCTGTTTTTCAGCCTCTCAGCACTGGGATTACAGGTGTGCCCCACTACACCCAGACTCTGGCTGGCTCAGCCCGCCCTGGGGGTGGAGCTAGAGCAGCATGTGGTGCTAGGGATTAAACCAGAGTCCTTGCACTTACCTATGCAGGCACTTTAGTCTGCTGAGCTTTCTCACTGGCCCCATTTCCTGGTTTTTATACTATCCTACAGCTGTAGGTCACCACTGGGGTAGGCTGGAGGAATGTCTCAAAGGACTCTACATAACTCTTTTACAACTCCTGTGATTCCATTTCAAAATTTAAAAATCAAGAAGTTTCAAAATTTAAAAATCAAGAAGTTTGCAAGAACTTTAAAAATGGTCTGAAACAACTTACATATACATACACACACACACATATATGAAAACCATGTTACATATGCAGTAAACAATACTTTTTAAATGCATAGCCTAGAAAACTTTCATGTTTTCACTATGCTCATAGCACTCTTATGAAGAAATTCAGAACAACCCTATTAAGAGATGAGAAAACTTAGGCCCTAAAAGGCTTCAGTCCCATGTCATAGCATACATACAGTCAGCAAGTAATCTTTATCTCATGGCAATTCTCTTGCCTAAGCCTCCAGAGTGCAAGGATTACAGGCATGTGCTTGTAATCACAGCTTATTTATTAGCAGGTTTAATTCTGAGTCCTCACAAGATAAAACTCTCCCATACTTTATTGCTACATACCTAGAACAAAGCCAACCTGAATTGCTTTCTCCTTTACGGCCGCATCTGATTCCGCTATGTAAGAGCACCGTCTACTGAACGAGTAGGCTAGGACTGAAGCAACTTTAACACCATGATCCATCAAAGCCTGAAAACAATGATGAAGCAAATGTCTGAAAGAGAAAGAAAAGGTTATTTGACAGAAACATCTTCGTCCTTTTAGAAAGCTGATTTCTTTGTAAAAGAATACTACCATTATTTTCCAAGATCTAATGAAATAAGTTTTTTGCCCTATCCATGAAGAGACTATGGTAATTCCAAATTTAGCCTAAGATGGCACAGTGTTACAAACCTATAATCCCAGTACTCAGGACCTTGAGAAAGAGGGCCATAAGTTTGAGGCCAGCAAGACTGTGTCCAAATAAAAAATGATAGGAATGTAGCACAGTGCCAAGGCCCCAAGTTCGATTTGCAGTACCAAGAATAGATAGCCTGGGGCTGGGGATATAGTTCAGGGCACAGACACCTGCCTGGCAAGTACAAGGTCTGAGTTTGAGTCTTTTTTTTTTTTTTTTTGGTGGTACCAGGGACTGAACTCAGGACTCCTGAGTTTAATTCCTGACAGCAAGGGGGAAACAAACAAACAAACAAAACTAGACCAATCTTGTTACTCAGTTCATCACTGAAGGATCCTATAACATTTAGAAAATTACACAGGTTATATAACCCAATTGCAACAAAAGATAAAGCTAAGTTTTAATATTAGCTCTGAAAAAGCAATTGTAACTCAATCACAAAAAGATAGCCCAGTTAAAACAGACAGCCAGGTACAATGGGGCAAGCCTGTACTCCCTACTACTCTAGAGGGCTGGAGCAGGAACAGTCAAAGAAGGGGCTGTATCATCAGGCAGTAAACACCACATAATATACATAATTATCATTAGCGGTTAGAGAAATACAAATCAAAATCATAGAAGGATACTACTTTATATTCAATAGAATGACTGTAATATTTTTTTTGCAGTGTTGACAAACTGGACAGACTGGTACATGTCTTTGAACTCAGCTATTCAGGAAGCTGAGATAGTAGGATCCTAAGATTGAGGTCAGACTGGATAATTTAGCATGACTGTCTCAAAAATAAAAAGGGCTGGGGATATAATGAGACCCTGTGTTCAATCCCCAGAGCCAAAAAAGAGGTAGAAACAACCCAAATATTCATCAATAGATGACTGAATTAATAAAACAAAAGTGGAAAATTACCCAATCATAAAAAAAAAGTAGTATGAACATAAACAATATCTTTTAAAATGTTATGTTACATGAGAGGGTCAACAAAAATAGCATCTACTGTATGACTGCATGTATATTCAATATCTAGAATAGGTAAATCCAGATTCATAAATATTAATGGTCACCCAGCATCCAAGGACAATTGCTACTGGTTTCCTTTTGGGGCAAGAAAATGTTCCAGAATTAAGACAGTGATGGTAGTAAAGTCTTATGAATATACTAAAACCTACCATAGTGTTATATAGTGTTATAACTTTTTTTTGTGAGTGTTATAATTTGAGATGGATTTCTTTTGGGGGGGGGGACTGGCTCAGGATGCCTTAAGGGCAGGTCTGGTAAGGCATGAGGATCTGGGGATCGAATCATAGCATCCTGAGACTAACTGCTCTGGTTCAGCAGGCACTTAAAACAATTGAGCTAGGGGGCAGGCCCCTATGTGTTATAATTTAAGATGGTAAATTTTATGTCATATGAATTATAATTTAAAAAGATCTTTAAAAAACAAAATTGTGAATCAGAGGCACTGCTTTTGATAAAGGGAAAAAAAAGTCAAGTTATTTGTTGTTAGTCTCACAAATAACACCAAAGATCTGGACTTGGTAAAAGACTAAGAGATGAATGAGATAAGTATTCCACTAAACCTATTAAAATAGCTATATTTAGAACTGCAATCATTCAAATCACAGAAAACTAACTTTTTAAAAAAGAATATTTAACAACCTTTTTTACTTTACTTGCCAAAACTGAGACTTTCACTTTTTTAAAATAGATTTATTTAGTTAGTTTTGTGGTTTTTGAGACAGAATCTTGCTATGTAGTACAGGCTGGCCTTGAACTCACAATGTAGCCCAGGTTGGCCTTCAATTCACAGTGATCCTCCTACCTTAGCCTCTCTGAGTGTTGGGATTACAGGTGTGTATCACCACACTTCGCCATATAGATTAATTTTAATTAATCAAGAAACCAAAGGGTTTTTCTAGTCTTATTATACAAGCCACATTTCAGTCATCCTGAAATACTACATTAGTTATTCACTCATTTATCTTTTTTTTTTTGGCAGAACCGGGGATTGAACTTAGGCCCTTGCATTTGCCAGGGAAGTGCTTGTTCTACTGAGCCATCTCCCTGGCCCCAAAGAATTTTTTTTTTTTTTTTTTTTTTTGTGGAACTGGAGATCGAACTCGGGCCCTTGCACTTGACAGGGAAGCATACATTCCACTGAGCCACCTCCCTGGCCCTTCATTTATCTTCTTATTCCTCTCCAAAAATATAGACTCCATCATGAAGGGACCTTGAAGTTCATATCTAATGTAGTCTTGGCAGCTAGAACAGTACTTAGCACACACAGTACCAGGCATTCAATAAGTATTTATTTAATTTGTTGAACAAATGAAACAACTTGACAATAGTCACAGATAAGCAGTATTGTATGAAGCATATTCTTAGTTTTTTTAGAAGTGTGGCTTAGCTCTTGGCAAGAGCAAGGGCCTGAGTTCAATCCCTGTTTCCACCGAAAAAAAAAAAAAAAAAAAAAAGTGTGACTTAGGAAAAAGAAATGGCAGTGAAAGCAAACTTAGGGATGAATTAAGACCGAACAGCAAGTACAATCAAAGATCAGACCATCTCTCCATAGCATATTTAAGAGGGGGCAAGTGAATTCAGTCATCCCTTCTTGAATTAAAAAAACTAACCTGCCAGAATATTAACTGTCCAAAAGAGATACAGATGTATAAGCAAATTCTACGTTTTTGTCACCAAGCTTCTTTGCTTAGACTATATAATTACCATTACACAGCCTGTATGATATACCATTACTATGCTCTCTGTGTATCATTTTAGCTGGTAACTCTTAAAAAAGTTTTTCAAATTATACTTTTAGGTAAATGTGTGTGTGTGTGTGTGTGTGTGTGTGTGTGTGTGTGTGTGTGTGTGTATCTATGTATATATGTTCACCAAAGCCATGTAAACCTTGCACAGCAGCAGTATGGTAGCAAATAAGGTTTATCTGAGGCTTGATTATTGGTAACTGAAAACCAAAAGGAACTATTTATTTATTGTTTTCTGGGTATTTTGGAGACAGGGTCTTGCTTGTGGGAAGCTGAGGCAGGAGGACTGCAAGTTGGGGACCAGCCTCCCACAAGCCAGGACTATGAACATATGCCACTGTACCTGTGGGCTAGCATTATTTACAATAGCTACAAATGAAGCAATTCAAGGGTTCAACATTAACAGTATTGAATAATGATATGAAAGAGAGCACTGTACATATGCACTATAATGAAAATGAACAAAGTACAACAAAGGTGATCTTATAATACTGCATAAACAAAAACAAACAAAACCCACACACCAGCCGGGCGTGGGGGTGCATGCCTGTAATTCCAGCACTCGGGAGGCTGAGGCAGGAGGATTGTTGCGAGTTTGAGACCAGCCTGAACTGCATAATGAGACCCTGTCTCAAAAAGACAAAACAAACAAACAAACAAACAAACAAAACAAAACAAAACAAAAAAAAAACAACCCACACACCAATGAATCCATCTAAAACAAGTATAGTGAACCTAGTGGGGAAGCAACATAGTGACTAAGAGCATATATTATGTAAGCCTAATTATCTAAAATTAGCAAAATGAAATACTTAAAAACTAAAGGCTACTTTAAATTTATGGAAAACAGGACAGCAGTTTCTCAAACACTTGAAAATAGAATTAACATATGACCTAGCTATTTGGTATATATAACCTAAAAAAAAAGAAACAACCAGTGTTCAGTTATTTGCATGCCTATGTTGACAGAAGTATTATTTACATTAGCCAAATGGTAGAAATACCTTAAATGCCCACTGACAGATGGATAACCAAAATGTAGCACATTTATCTAGCTCTGAATAGGAATTATAAAGCTTTGTATAGGAACGAAGGTGGGAATAGTATGAGTTCAGTGGTAGAGACCTTGCCTAGCATGTGTAAGACCTTGAGTTGTTTGTTTGTTTTTTAAATACCAGGAATCAAATTCGCGACCTTATGCTTGCCAGGCAGGCACTGCCTCTGAGCCATCTCCTGGCTCCTTTAATTTCCAACATGGAATAAAAAAGAAATTCTAACATGTTATCACTTTGATGAGCCTTAAAAAGATTATGTTAAATGAAATACAGCCAACACAAATAGCCATTAATGCCTTTCACTTAAATGGCTACACCTAGAGTATTCAAATGCACACAGAGCAAAATGGTGCTTATAGCAGATGGGGGAGGAGGAAGTGGGGTGCTGATTTAATGGGCAGTTTTTCTTTGGGATGATAAAAACATCTTGTAGGTGGACAGTATTTTTATTGCTGCATAACATGTATTTAATATCACAAATTGAACATTTAAATGTGGTTAAGTGTTGTGTATATTTTACCACAGTTTTTTTTTTTTAAAAAACTTACCTTTTATCCAAAGCTCTCAGTACTTTAGCAAAGACTTCCAATTCACAAAATTCACTACCCAATTGACATAATCGTCCCTGCTGGTAAAGCTGAAATAAAAAATGAAAAATTATTTTTAAATTTATAGCTTCTTCTTAAAAGGTGTAAACTTCTACTGAAACAGCACACCCACAGTAACAAAGGATGGCAGGATTTCTATGCCACATTTATTTATTGACTCTCATCTTTTAGAATTGTATTTAAAAGAATATTTTTAGTACTGTGAATGTACTAAACATTTATCTCAAATAATACATGCATATGGTTAAAATGTGGCAAATCCTACTGCCCTTTTCTACTCTGCCTCACCTTCAATAATACTTCTGACTTTACATGTGCTACAAATAATACAGTCTTAGGTTTACGTATGCTACATATATAATACCTTAGGAGAAATTCTGACATGTTAATTCACTTATGGTCCAGGCACTTAACACTTAGCCCAGCTAACGAGAACAGGGGTTTCAAAAAGTGATCACGGACTAGAGTTCATTTTCCAATAGAGTTCATTTTCCAAATGAGTCAGTCAAATTTATTCATTAAAAAATATACTACAAATTCACCACAAATCCTGGCCATAAATCTTTAGTCATAATAGAGCTTCAATCAAATAGGTGCATATATTAATGCAACTCCATAAAGGCTGCTGCAAAAAGCCCCTGAAGACTGCTGAAGAAGAGTCAGAGATTACCACATGCTCAAAAAAGGGAGGCAGAAATGTTATCTTCATGCAATGGTTGCATATTAACATTGAAGCCTTCAAATGGAAAGATTTGTTATTCTTAGAAATGTTTGTTTTTCAGCTACAGAAAAATTCATTTCTATTAATCATTGTCATATTCATGAAACCATTGTCATAATCATGGTAATAGTAGCCAAAAACAGGCTCAGGGAAAATAAAGTTGAGAATTTATAACCAAATTCTTGTTTGTGAAACTAAACAATGTAGTAAATTTTTGATTTGAAGCAAAATCATAAAATTATTAAGATAAATATACACACATGCTCCAAAAACACTTTTGACAAAAATTTAGCTTCTTACCAAAATAAATGACTCATCATTACCAAACTTAAGGCTCTTTTATAAGGTAGAAGGAATGAAAACACATTATATAACAATTTTGCCTGTACTCAACAGTTGAATAAAAACAAGGAAATTCAATTTTTTGTGTTCTACAGTATAAAGTACCTCTTTAATAAATGAAAACTGTGTATCACACTAAATGAGACTTTAAAGTAGAATTTAGGAAAGTCGTTGACTTACAGTTGAAATACAGTTGAAAATATGCCCTGTAACAAAATCAGCATTTTCTTGATGAGATGTTTACTATTTCTAGGTAAAACTGGGTTTATATTTAAACTATGGCAAGAGGGGACTGGGGTTTAGAGCCTGAGCTCTTTCCTAGCATAGAGCCCTGGGTTAGATCCCCAGTGAAGGCTGAGGGCTGGGGGAGCTATGAGAAGAGCTCATTGCTTTCATCCTCACCAAATTTATTCCAAATTTATAATTTTTATGAACTAAAGGGACTGCTGGATACTAACTCAAATAAAAATAGCATTTAATCCTTACAGAGAGATCTTATATGAGCCAGGTATTTTACTTAGTATTTTTCAAAAGTTAGCATATCTTCTTACAAATATGAAAACTGAAGCATGCAGAGGTAAACAACTTGTTTAAAATCATGCCATTAGAAAACGGCATTGCCAAGCGTGATGCCAGTAATCCAATCACTCAGAAGGCTGGGGCAGGAGGTCCGCCCCAAGTTTGAGGACAACCTGGGCTACAAAATGAGTTTATAGCCACCCTAGTAAGATCTTATCTCAAAAAAAAAAAAAAGTGAAACAGGAATTCAACCCCAGTAGTTTGTCCCTTCACTTTCTTACACTGTGCCACTGAGATATAAGAAAAAATATAAAATAGACAATTTAAAACCTTTTCATAAAAAAATGTCTAAAGATTAATCGCTTTTAAATTATACATTTTAAAGCTTGGAGAAGAGGAAATTGATCGAGGAGCTATAATGATCCTCATACTTAATTTTTCAGACATGATTTTGGCTCTTTATTACAATGTTTATATTCTTTATCTAGAGAATAATGAAACTTTTAATGGGCTATAGGTTACTTTTAGCCATTAGTACCTCAAAGAAAATAAGTAAAAATCAAATTATCATCATATATAAAAACCAGGGAAGGCTGGGAACATAGCCAAAACAAAAAAGTAGGGATACAGTTTGGGGGGAGAGGGAGAGGGAGAGGGGAGAGGGAGGAGGAAGGGGAAGGAGAGGGACAGGGAGAGGGAGATGAGGGAGAGGGAGATAAGAGAGAGAGCTTAGTATAGTAACAACATTACCACAAAAGAATCATTGTCAAATCACCAAGGGAAAAAAAAAATCATCTGATAAGAGTTCATTTAAAAAGTGGAAAGAAAAAAAAAAGTGGCCACAGGGGCCAGGGGTCCATCTCAGTTTGCTCCTGGGGAATGATTGGACAGCAAATGAGACTGGATGTGGTGGTGTATGCCTGTAATCCTAGTGCTTGGGAAGCTGAAAAATATGATCAATAGGATCACTACAAGTTTGATCTGTGTAGTGAGATCCTGTGGACCCTGTACTAAATACATTAAAAAAAAAAAGTGGCAAGTGATGCCTACTTGATAAAATATATTCCAAACTTATTAAAATTTTAAATTAAAAAATTAAATCTTAGCAATTAAATTAAAAGCTGCTTAGGAACACTGCCTGTGTGCATGCTTGCCCATGTACACACTACAGTCTAAAGCCAGGGCCTCAGGCGTGTCAAGTACTCTACTACTAAGCTACATCTTAGGTAGTGCTTACCACTACCTAAGAATCATATCATGGGCAATAATCAAGAGCCAAGCAATTACTTAAAAATTTAAAGATGGCCAGGTATGGTAGTAGAAGACTATAATCCCAGCACTTTGGAGAATGAGGCAGGAGGATCACTGCAGAGCTGAAAGGCCACCTAGAAATATAGTGAAATCCTGTCTCAAAAAAAAAAACACATTTAAATATTTATAAATATAAAATACTATAAGCAAGGCTTTAAAATTCAGCAGTAGTAAATACATTAATAAACCTACATGTGTATAAATTAGTATCTAATACACAAAAAGAAGTCTGAGAAAAGGTGTACTGCCTTTTCTAAAAAGGTGATGTTTTTAGAAATTAAAATTTCCCAAGAACTAAAGTAAAAATCTTGCAATAATATAAAAGTTAACTACTGCTGGGTTGATGCAAGACAGCCCCAAACCTGGAAAATTGTTTGAGAAAAAGTGATGGGAGTGAAAGGCTTCCCTAAAGCCAGAGGATTCTGAATTAACATGTGGGCTAGCCAGGTCAATTTAAAACTACCACAAACTGAGGTAAAAGTTTAGTATTAACACTAAATTAGCCTACAAAGTTTCACAGAACAAATATTCACCAAGATTCAGAAAAAAATATAAGGAAAATTTAGTCAAAAATTATGGTCTAAGAAAAATGTGAAAAGCCATTTTCACATAAACAAGCACTTGTGAACACACACAAGGAAGTGCTTGCATCTCACCTATGCTTGGAACTGTTACATACCAGTCATTATTTTGTGAAAAACTCCAAAAATGAAAAGAGCTTATTATCAGGGAAAGTTTGAATATGATATAGGAAAAGTGAAAAAGTGCTCCAAAAGTCTGAGTAATATTATTTCATTTGTTTGAAATGTTGTGTAACTACATGAATATGTACACACAAATCTGAAATGACAGTCAATAGAATGTTCACAACTATGATATAGGATTTACATCTCAAACTTTTCACTTCTATTGTCATTACTTTTACCTTGATTTCTATAAAATTGTGGTAGAATTAGTCTCTTCGTTATCACTCTTCTCCTCCAATCAACTGTCCACACAGTAGCCTGATGATCTTTTTAAAAAGTCAATCATATCAGGCCTCTGCCTTTTAAAAACCTCAATGGCGCCACCATTCCCTTAGCCATAGTATGAAATCTTCAGGGTAACCTACAAGTTCCTAGGCCACCTGGATGTGCCTAACCTTCTGACCACACCTCTCACTGGGTCTTTTTGGCCTTGTTTGCCCTTCCTGCCATGGAGGCTTCCTGATAGGTCATGACTTTCCGTTGTACAAATATCCTGCTGTCACCACATGAAGCACCAGTTCTGTAATTCTTTTCCTGGTTAATCTGTAACTCAGATGAACTCACTCATACATCACTTCCTCTCTTGACTCAAACTAAATTCCATCTTGCCATACTTCCCCATGACACACTTTTCCCTCCACAAGTAGCATTAAGACAAACATCCACTCGCTTAACTGGCCATCTGTGAATATGTCACTCTATTGCAGCCTACACTTGACAAGGTAATCAAAATCTAGTGCACAGTATCAGATATATATGGTATGACAAAAATTACAGTAAATGTTAACAATCTTCAAGAAGTATAGTATAATTATAGTAAAAAAATAATTATAGCAAAAGCCATTTAATCACCTTTGAAATACTCCCCCTCACTTATCTCATCATTTTTGCCATTTTCTGAGGCAGTTCCAGAAGTGCTTTTGTGAGTTATCTTTATTTGAGCTGTCATGGTTGTCTGGATGTCCTGAACTAATTAGAAATGTTTACTTGAGGGGGGATCATTTTGAGACAAGGTTCTGCTATGCAGCTCAGGCTGGCCTTGGGCTCAACTTTAAAGCCAGGCTGGTCTCAAACTCACTGTGATCTTCCTGACTCAGGGATTACAATATGCATGCACCACCAAGCAGGCTCAAATTGTTTACCTTTTGTCTTGGTCATTTTATCACTGCTAGGATAAACTGTCCAACACACAAATCACAGGAGGAAAGGCTTATTTTGCTTCATATTTTCAGCACATGGCTGGCTGGCTCCAAGGCAAGAAGGGCACAGTAAAAGGCCCGTGCATCAAGAAGTTGGAGGAAGGGAGAAACCGGGGAGGGAGGTACACCCAAGGGGTACTTTTAGTGACCCACATCCAACCTCACCCATTCCTAATGTGAAATCAACTGTAATACCCCCATATCTAGTCCCCTTCCAAAATCCCACTTCTAAACACGAGAGGCTTCTGGAAGCCATTCTAGATCTAAGGCAACATGTCTTTCATTCACTGTAATGAGTTTTTAGAAATTTAGTCACCATATATTTTGATCATCTGTTTTCTAGATCAATATTGGATGTTACTCAGTACCCCAGGAAAAACAAAAAACTCATGATCGCTTCTACTCAGGAGCTCGCTCATAATAGCCAAACAAGAATTGTTTAGTTCAATATTGCTATTCTATTTTTATTGAAACTTCCCAATGGTTGATCTGACACGAAGGGAAAAACTCCAACTTCAAATATAATTTTTACTGTTCCTCCAACCAGAATATATAGTCACCTTTAAGAGAAAGATTTATTATCATTATTAAATATTATTATTTTGCTAATGGGAATTGAACTCACGACCTCCTATTTGCCAGGCAGGTGCTGTTCCACTGAGGTATACCCCTGGCCCTCATAGGAGGTCATATGTCCTCAACCATAGAATATACTGCTATTGCCTAATAGTATAACAACCTTATTTTTTTTACTTATTCTGAATATAACTGCTTAAATTTATAGACAAAATAGGTGTTCAATATACTTTAACGTGTGATCTCCTATCAAGTGCTGGGATTATAGGCAAGCACCAACACAGCTGGACTCTGTCACTGGCTCAGTGCACCCCAGGGACAGGGCCAGTATGGCACATGGGATCAGGGATTGAACCCTAGTCCCTGTGCTTGCCAAAGCAGGGACTCAGTCCACTAAGTTATCTCACTGTTTTTTTTGTTTGTTTGTTTGTTTTTAATAGCAAAGCAAGAATACTACAACTAGGAACTAGGTGTAGAATACACTCCAAATTCCATCCCTTTGGTATGGTAAAGGAAGTAGGAGGATCACAAATTTGAACCCAAACTGGGCAACTTAGCAAGACTTGTCTCAAAAAATAAAAAGGAATGGAAATGTAACTCACTGCAAAGGCTCTGAGTAGTCTCCAGCACCACAGAAAACACCAAACATACAAGAGTCACTAAGAGCATAGGGTCTTACACAGCCGAAGCTCTACCACTGTGTTACATCCTCAGCCTTGAGGTTAACTTGACAAGTATCAGAAGCACCTGCATAAGGTACTATGCTAGGTTTGGGGAATACAGTCATCAGAACATTCCAAAGTCAGTAAGGATTGTTCTCTGTTCTAAAAAACATTAAGATGTATCAGATCATAACAATAACATTCACAAATCAATAATGAAGGTTGTGAGAGCTTTAAAAATATCAAAGAAATACACACTCCAAGAAAGAACTTCAGTTGAGTTCTGCAGAAGAATGGGAGTAAAGAGCAAAGGAAAATGCAGAGGACTGCAAAATAACTTCTGTGTCTACAAGGGCAGAGAATTACCACAGTTGCCAAAGACTAAGAAAATACAAACTCAAAAATAGCTGGAGGAAAAAAAAGTTCCTGCTTCTGAATAGTCTGAGCCTAGAGCAGCCAAGCCACGGAGGATCCCAGGGAGCATATTCTGTATGAGACCCAGAACTGAGCATCTGCCCAAAGCAGTCCAGCACTCTCCCACTCAGCAAAAAATCTCCTATGAAAAGCAAGAAGACTATAGGACACATGTCATGGGTGAGTCAAAATGCATACTATCTACAGAGTGCTGATTTACAGACACTAACCCCAGAGACGGGTATGCATTAAAAGTGGCTGTCAAAGTACCCAGGTGTTAAGCAAGGGATGATGAAATGTTTTATTACCAATCAGTAAAACCTACACTGCAGAACAAAGGAAACTAGTTCAACAAATTAGTTGCAGACAAAAAACACCTCCAACTTTGCCCCACCTCCTAATATGTAGTCAACTGTAATACCCTCATAATCCAATCCCCTCCAACAGAGAGGTAAAGTAAAACAGAGATGTAAAGTGAACCTATAGAAAGACTTAAGAGTGCATCCCCAGCACTCACAAGGCTGAGGCAGGAGAATTTTGAGTTCAGCACTAGTCTGAGTTAAACAGTGAGACCCTGGTGAGGGAGAAAGAGGAGGAGAAAGGGAAGGCTAGCCAACAAGGAGAGAGCGGGTAGAGGAAAATGTCAACTAACCACTAGTTGTAGAACTTATATAAATTCTGACACAAGTAACTGAAACAGTATACACAAATTTAATATCTGAGATGAAAATTTCAACCATGATTGGATTATTTAATAACATTATGGAAATTACTATTGTTTTGGGCATTGTGAAAGTACAGTAGTTCAAAAGATACTTATAGATGAAGCTGGGCACAGCACAGTGGTGCACACCTATGACCCCAAAGAATTACTGGAGGCTGAAACAGGAGGAACACAAGTTCAAACCCAGTCTAGGCACCTTAGTGACTTACTAAGACCCTATCTCAAAATAGATTTTTAAAAAGTTGGGGATATAGCTCAGTTCAAAGGCCCTTGGTTTAATCACCATTATTATGAAAAAAAAAAAGCTATAGGTGAAATTATATCTAGCTTTGCTTCCAAACACATTATATAGCGGAAAATCAGTGGGAGAACAGACCAAGACTGGACATGACTTGTTGGATGCTGGACAAACAGGGTTCACTATTTCATTCTATTTTTGTTTATTTTTTACTTTTTGTGGTACTGGGGGTTGAACCAGTAATCCCAGAGACAGATCACACAGCCTTGGTAAAATTCACTTCTTATGCTCCAATCTGGAAATTTTCTCTTAGGCATCTGTGTTTTTCTAGAAATATCATTTCAATAAATAAAATTTTATTCACAAATTTCAATAAATAAAAATGTTCCCAGGGCGGGCCAAATAGCTCAGCAGGTGGGGCCAGGTTCGATCCCCAGATACTCAATCCATACCAGAAATGCCCTGAAGGCATCCTGAGCCATCAAAAACAAAACAAAACAAACCCTTCTGAGGGATCAAACTCAGGACCTTGCGCTTGCCAGCTAGGCACTTTTGCACTGAGCCATCTCTCCCGCTCTCCCTT
Source organism: Ctenomys sociabilis (assembly GCA_004027165.1). Taxonomy (NCBI): domain Eukaryota; kingdom Metazoa; phylum Chordata; class Mammalia; order Rodentia; family Ctenomyidae; genus Ctenomys; species Ctenomys sociabilis. Next base: position 40,036 of record PVKA01008823.1, read on the forward strand.
TCCCAAATTTTGAGAATTTGAGCTTTCTGCTATACTTCTTGAGTCACATAGCCTAGCTAGTGACTATACTAATACTTTTCACTGTAAACAAACACTTGGATTTCTCATTCATTCACACTGACAAAATGTTCCTTTTAGAGTTATCAGGATTTAGGCTAGTGGTGGCAAAACTATGGCATGTGTGTTATTTTTCTGTTAATATACCTTCTCTCTCTCTTTTTTTTTTTTTTTTTTTTTTTTGGTGGAACTGGGGATTGAACTCAGTCCCTTGCACTTGCCAGGCAAGCATTTATTCTACTGAGCCATCTCCCAAGCCTTTTTCTGTTAATATAAAAACATAATTTTTTTTTTTCTCTCTAAATTAAAGCCTCAGTATTCAGGTTTCATTGCAGTGCTAGCACTTAGTGATAAATATATGGGTTCTGGGTTGCAGTCTGGTCCTTGGTCTCCAGAACGTTTGCCACTGCTAATTTAGGCTTTGCTCTTTTTCATATACCCATGTTCCAGAGACCTTGCTCATTTATTTGCAATGAAACTAGGCTACCACTCTGCCACAGAGCTATACCACCAACCTCAAGTTGTCTTATTTTTTAAATTTTTATCTTAATGTTTCGATGTATAGTTTTTCTGCTCATTGAAGTAATTCTGAAGTAGTAAATGGCCTTAAAAATCTAAGTATTAGAAAAATACATAGAAGATGTACATATAAAATCACTACACTCCTCCTTCACTAAACACCTTTTATTTTTTAAGAAAAAAAATTTCAAAACAACATAATAGGAGGGTAACAATGATTAATATACTGCGTACTGTTATCCTTAAATTAGTTACTCAGGGCCAGGGATATAGCTCAGCAGCATAAGCACCTGCCTGGCAAGCACAAGGTCCTGAATTTGATCCCTGGTACCAAAAACAAACAAGTTACTCAAGAGTACAAGTTACCAGCATTTAGTTGTCCAGACAATATTAGCACAAACCTTTCTTTTCAATGAACTAAGAAAAATTAGTAGCATATCTTAACTATCATATTTTTTATTTTTTATTCTATTGTTTTTCTCTTCCTTTGTTTCTCCACTCCCCTGTTCTAGTTTTTCTTTCCTTTGGGAATTTCTTCCCATTTTATAATATCTACTGCATATTTTGGATCTTATTTACTCTTTCAGATTCTCACACCACAGAGACAACATATTTACACAAGTGCATCTGGTTCATTTCACTTATGAGTATGGTCTTGAGTTGCACCCACTATAAAAGTCTCCAGTTTATCCTTCTTTATAATGCCATTAAAATTTTGCTGCACTCTTCTAGATTTTTTTTTAATTCCTACACAGAAATATATATTCCCCAACTGAAAACACACACACACACACACACACACACACACACACACACACACACACACACTGCAGTCTGTTACTACTTTCCCCACCTGCTCTGCTTGCTGGCACATCTACTATAGTATTCTTAGAATTCCCATTCTCATAACTGTATGATATCTCATTCCCACCTATTTAGTATAGTTTTTAATTTTTTACCATCATTAGAGTGGACTGGACAAACCTGAATAGAATTCTCTGCACTTCTGACAAACAACTGCAAGAAAATTCTTTAAATGGTATTTTGGGGCTGGGCATGGTGGCGCATGCCTATAATCTCAGCACTCAGGAAGCTGAGGCAGGAGGATATTTATAAGGTCCAGATGAGCCTGGGTTACAAAGTGTGCCCAAGGCCACTGTGATGGCGCTTGCCTGTAATCCCGGCACTTAGAACTCTCAATGAGTTCTAAGCCAGCCTACCATACATAGTGAGACCTCGCCAAAATGAGAATTCATTTAACAAAAAATACTTATATACATACATTATACACCCATAATTTCCAAATTGTGCACCAATGTAACATGGCACATTGCAGGATGGTTGAATTTGAAAGAAATAATATTCAATACCAGCATTACATTGTATACCTTTTTAAAGAGACAGATGCTTGGAATCAAATCCAAGACTGCTTGCCAGGTAAGCGCTGTACTGCTAAGCTATACCCCCAGCCCTGTACCACTGGTACTGAATTATGATTCCATGGTCAGTATTTTATATTTATGAAGCTGTGTTTTCAGTGCTTGCTGCAATAAAAAGTACCATAATGCGCAATTCTCATAATTCTAGCACTCTCAAAAGCTAAGGCAGGAGGACCACAAGTATGAGACCCTATCTCAGAGCAAAAAGGACTAAGGATATGGCTAAGTACAAAGGCCTGGGTTCAAAAAACAAAATAAAGGCCTGGGTTCAATATGCAGCACCAACCTCCCCCAGAAGAGTACTGCATAAATACGAACATGGGACAGGAAATGAAGGTGGTAGTGTTCAGTGTCATTCCAGGAGTTGAGATTTACTGTGCCAACAATAGCAAACATCCCATTAGTAATTGTGGTTAAGAAAGAAGTAATAGTATCTTCTTAATTTTCATGCATTTTTAAACAGAACTTAAGTCGTTAGGGCATAAATATTAAATTGCTTGAACCTAACTACTTAACAAACAGAACTGTTAAGTCCTTCTTTTGGTCCTAGACAGACACTAGGAATTAATCTGTTCCTCCAGATGTTAACACCCTGGAGCTGCCTCTTATTCCTATCTTGTTTGGGAGCTGGAGTTAGCTGAAAGAAAGATAGACTGATAGTCAATCTGATAACTCAGATGGCTACAAAGTGACTCAACATTTAATAGACAGGGCTGGACATGGAGAGATTTCAATCACACTACTCAGAATAGTACCAGTACTAGAGCTAGAATCTGAGAATTGTGGTGGCGCATGCCTGTAATCCCAGCACTCAGGAGGCTGAGGCAGGAGGATCCATGCAAGTCTGAGAGCAGCCTGGGCTACAAAATGTGCTCAAGGCCAACTTGAGTTGCATAGTGAGACTCTTATCTCAAAAAGAAAAAAAAAAGTTTATTTTGAGGACTTGGCTGACCACATGTAACTGAAACCAAAGGAAGTAAAAACCTTCAATAAGGAGAGGGATGATGGCTGCACTGTGACTGTTTTATTTTATTATCATTTGTAAAGTCCATGCACATTGTGCCATCAGTCTTATTTTCATCACTTACTTTCACTGTGTAACATTCCACTCTATCATTACACTGCAATTTACTAATTCTATTGATGAGATTTAGAAATTTCCACTGTCAATATTATTAATTATGCTAGAAAAATTCATGAATATATATACCTTAAGGTAGAATTCATGGGTTTCAGGATATATACAGGAAGAGGAGTGGGGTAGACAGATACAGATAGATACAACCGGGACAGAGAGACAGAGGGGGACAGAGTGCGTGCACCAAAAACAAGAACACATCTCAAGAAAAGAAAAATAATACAATGTTTTTCAATAGATGGTGCTATCCTCATGTGGGGGACCCTAGAGGCTGTCATATACTGAAGGAGGAGAAGAAAGAAAGAAAAAAAAAATTACACTTCTGCTCCTTAGGAGAAGAAATTAAAACTGCATGTGCAGCAATCTCAATGACCAAGGTTAGCCCAGCAGCAGGTGACCGCACTAATACATGCCTGAAGTTAATACCCACCTCTTCGAACATCTCTTGTAATTATAGAGGCCAGAGGTAATTTGTGTATTAAAATATTTATACTAGTTTTTCTTTTCTTCAAGAGTATATGCCTTTTTTGGGCAGACTATGCACAGACAGATAATGGACAGACAGACATACTTTTTTTTCAGTTTTAGCAAGTAATGATGATTTTCCAAACAAGGACTAACAATTTGCACTTCCATTAACTTTGTATAGTGTAAGTTTCCACTGTTCCATTATGCTTGTATCACTATTTTCCTTTTCATGTAGACAATCCAATGGCTCTACAGTGAAAAAAATTTCCTCAAGATAAAATGGTTATTTTCCAAGTATCTGGACTCTAAATATCCTTTTTAGATACCTACTGAAGTTCTTTGGGGGGGGGCTGGCTCAGCCCTCTCTGTGGGTGGGACTGGTGTGGCATGTGGTGCCAGGGATCCAGTCTCGGTCCCTGTGCTTGCCTAAGCAGGTGCTTTAGACTGCTGCACTATCTTGTCAGCCCTATTAAAATTCTTTAACCATAAAAAAAAAAGAGAGAGAAAGAAAGCTTTTTCTTTGATATTAATTTGTAATTCTTCAGATGGGTCCTCAATCAGATACATTTACTTCAAATATTGTCTCCCATTCTGAAACTTGGATTTTCACTCCTTCTGCTGTCTTTTGATGAACAGACATTCACAATCCTGTTTAATTATAGTGTATACCATCATGCCTGGATTACAATAGTTTCTTTAAAATATATTTTCATTGTGCCAACAAAGATTAATTAAAAAGGATACAAAGTCAGCTAAATGTAAAGAAACCTTGATAAACTGGGCGTATCAGGATTACGGCAGTCTTCCTGCCTCAGCCTCCCAAGTGCTGGGATTATAGGCATTTGCTGGCACATTCGCTAGGAAACTTACCTTTTATCAGTCAAGTAACATTTGCAGTCTTTTTATAAGCTGTTTAATTTTATTCTGTTTTAATGTACTTAGAAGTATATTAGCTTCCCTTTTCCTCCAGGCTTTTGGTTTGATACTTAGAAAAGCTTTCTCCATGCCAAGACACATTATATTACAGTGTTGATAGCATTACAGCATTGGCAAGATAAGTAACAGAAGTTTTCACCTCTCAAGTATTTTTATAATTTGTAAGTATTGTGAGCACTAATGTATGTAGCCAATGAGCCTTATATGAAGCACAATAATTGCTATTTTTGTTTTTATACTGTGATTTATAAATTACATTTTTGTTCATTTTGGGGGTCCTTGCACTGAGCTATAACCTCACCCTTCTTAATTTGAGACAGGGTCTGATTAAATTGTTCCTCTAGCCTCCAAAGCCCTGGCATTCTATGTACAACACTGTACCTGATCTAAAAATAATTTCTTTAAAAAAATATCAGTCATTTCCCACTGGGAGATACTGACCCAATAATTTAATTTATTCTAATGCTTTCAGGATCTCAATAACCACTTAAATCTTTAATTCACGTGGTTTTCATTTTGGTATATATTGTGATATAGTCGTTTTTTTCCCCAATTAAGATCAAATAACCATTAATTTGTTAAAATTTCCCAACTGATATAAAATGTAACACTGTCTTATACTTTTACCATACAGTGAGTTTTTAAATATGCTTCAGTTTCTTTCTGGACCACTATGGTGGATAAATCTAGTTACTTTTGTTCTACTTCTGTCAATGATCCACTCTTTTAGTCTGTCATCTTCTAACAGTTGACTTTCCTTTTCTGGGGTCAGTACTGGGGACTGAAGCCAAGGCCTTCACAATGACCTAGCTCCCCAGCCCTTTTTTATTTTGAGACAGTTTCCTTAGGTCACAAAGTTACCTAAACTGGACTCCAATTTGCCATCTTCCTGCGTCAGTCTTAAACCTGAAATGGACAACTCTCCTAAGCATTGTGCTTTAAATTTTTCTTGGTACATTTTCCCCAGGTCATTTTTATATCAGGTTAATAATTAATCAACTTCCTATACAAGTAAAATTCACAAAGTCTACTTCAAATTGTGGTAACTTTACAGCTCAAACTGCTGGATGTGTTTATAACATTATACCCTCCCATACATATACATGGTATCACTGGATATGTTCTTGTAAATCCTTTCCCATTAACTTTGAGTTCTTATTAAGCTCTCTATATGAAAAGAATATTAACTCTTTGGTTGCGTGTTGCAAAGTTTTTTTTTTTTCCAATTTATTATAAACAAAGCTTAAAAGAGTATTGGAGTATTAGCTGAGGTTATGTATAATTAGATATATAACACACATTTCTACAGAAAAAGAAAAAACTCTAATCTTTTAATGAAAAAAATAATTTATGCATTTATTTGGTACAGGGTCTTGCTACACAGCTTGAAACTCATAGTGATCTTCCTGTCACAACTTCCCCAGTGCTGGGATGACATGCATGCACCACCACACTGGCATAGCTATCTCACCAGCCCTATTAAAATGCTTTAACCATGAAAAAAAGAAAGCAAGCTTTTTCTTTGATATTAATTTGCAATTCTTCAGATGCAGGATGGGTCCTCAATCAGATACATTTACTTCAAATATTGTCTCCCATTCTGTAACTTGGATTTTCACTCCTTCTGCTGTCTTTTGTCCCGGGGCGGGGACAACACAGCATATAAAACCTGGGATTGAATGTGGGTCCTTGCGCTTTCCAGGCAGGTGCTTAGACCACTGAAAAACTCTAATCTTAAGTCAAGCATTTATTAGTAGGATTTTTAGCATGAGACATGCAATTAAAACAATACCAACAACAAACCCTAAATCAAACCAGACTGTTAGCTGACCATGGTCATGACTGTCAGTACATCCCTGCTACTCTGGAGCTTGAACCCAGTTCAAGGCCAGTTTGAGAAACACAGCGAGGCCCTGTCTTAAAAAAACACAGTGAAAACAAAAAGATGATATTGCTAAAACGCAAAACACTTTCCTGTAGGCAAAATGTAACTGTATTCATACTTTCTATTTTGAACACAAAGCAGACTAGCAGTTAAGATAAAAAAAGATCATATAAACCTTATTCTTTAATAAGGAACCTCTCACTGTATTTCCTTCCACTATATATCCAGTTGAACAATTCAATTCACCTTATCTAAAATGGTTCGGGTCCTTGAGAGAAAAAAATATTCAGAAACAAAGCCATTATTTTGTAGGGTGTTGACTGCTAGTGAACCATGGAACTTCTGCCTGTCAACTCTTTAACATATTTCTTCCTCAGCTTCTCTCCCCATACCTTCAGTAGCCATTTCCAACTACAAGTATTCTTCCCATATAAGAGCCATTGTTCTTCCACCTACCCTCAGATGATTTCACCTCCTAAATTGAGATAACTATTCTTTGTAAATTACCTGTATGGATAACTTAAGTTTCCTTCCCATCTCAGACAGTATTCTTCCCCTACTTCCACCTTAAGACAGGTATGTACCTTAATGTATATATACATGGTGAAGGAGGAAAAGGTCAAAAAGGGGCAAGACATTTCTGCTCAGGGATTGTGCTCTTGTAACTTATTTCCTGCTGAACAAGCATATTTAACCTCCCACTCTTGATTTCACCTGTTCTGCTAAATATTCTAAAGGCTTCCATTCTTTTGTTTATTTGAGACATGGTCTTATTATGTAGCTCAGGATGGTTAGACACTCACTACATTTGTCTCATTGATATCTGTACTTCAATAAAAAAAAAAAAAAAAAGAAACTCACTACATAGCCCAATGCTAGCCTCAAACTTGAAGCAATTCTCCTGTCTCAGCCTCTGAAGTGCTGAGATTATAAGCACGTGCCACCATGCCCAGCCTGGTTTCCATTCTTTAAGGAAAAAAATAATTTCATACTTTGCTCTTTCAATTTAACCTATTCCTCTCACTCCTTCTCAGGCAACAGTCAACAATCATACTCCATCTCCAATTCATTCCACAGCCTCCCCTCTAAATGCTTTATACACACATTACTGTGTCTCTAGCTAAAGCTACTAACCAAAACCAACAGTGACTGTGAATCACATCAGTCAAGAAGAATGGGGAGGGGCCAGGGAAATGGCTCAGTGGAATAAGCACTTCCCTGGCAAGTGCAAGGGCCTGAGTTCAACCCTCAGTTCCGTCAAAAAAAAAAGGAAAGAAAGAAAGAAAAAAAAAAGAATGGGGAGATTTTTGATTCCATAAATATTACACTTTGGTCTACAACTACGCCTAATGATGGAAGGTGGGACTGTAAAAAGAGAGCTGATTATGAGTTTCTCCTTGGCTCTAAAGTGGAGAAAACTAGAAACTGTAAACAGTGTGCCCTCAAAAATTTTCAAAGGCTGGGCAATTAATTAAACTGCTGTGTGGATTCAAAGTGCTTAAAAAGGACATTTTTGTTGCAGTGGGGATTGAGCCCAGGGCCTTCCTATGGTCCTACATCCCAGGTCTTCTTTATTTTTTATTTTTCAAACAGGGTCTTACTAAATTGTCCACACTGGGTTTGAACTTTTGATCTTCTACCTCAGACTCAGGATTAGCTGGTATTGTATGTGGGTACCATCATGCTTAGCCAAAATACATCTTATTTTTATGTGCTGGTGTAGTGTTTACACTTTTCTTGCTATAGCATTAACAATGGATTGATTTTCACTCTATCTACTACAGAAGCTAATAAAAAAGTAGTTGTATAATGCCTTTCACTAAAATAATCTACCAACACACACACTTGTAATCTCAGCTGAGGCAGGAGGATTGTTGGGACTTTTTTTTTTTTTTTTAATTTACTCATTTATTTTTGTGGAACTGGGGATTGAACTCAGGTCCCTGCATTTGCCAGACAGGCGCTTATTCCACTAAGCCATCTGCCCAACCCCTGTTGGGACTTTAAGACCAGCCTCAGCTACATAACTGAGTTCAACACCAGCCAGCACTAATAGTGAGTTCCTGTCTTAATAAGTAAATAATTCAATCTATTCTATTACTAAAACAAAAATCTACTATCTCAAGATATGAAATCTTTCTAAGCAAAAAAAAACAAGGTACCCAGGAGCTAAATACGATTTGAAAACCTGACCACATTACTTAGCATTATTATCTATAGAACAGGGATATATTCTGCAGTTTAACTACAAGGCATACACAAAATAACATAGGTGAAAACACTTAACACAAATACCTTTTCTTCATCTTAGCACAGTGCCAAGTATACAATAAGCATAGAACTATTATGAAGTAAAATTTTAACAAAATGAAGAAATATTAATATTGTGAGCTGTGAGGCAGGACATGTGACAAAAACACCATCTGTTCATACTCACTAATAATCTTCAAAGGAAAAGCTTCAAATAGAAGTGAAAGTTACTAGAAGATATCCAAATATTTTGAGGAAATTCTAGTAAAAGTACTTTGATAGGTTAAATTCCCAGCGATGTCCTCTAACAAGTGTATCTGATTATTACATAGATTTAATAAAATAGAGAAGAGATGGCATGCTGCAATTCAGCAAGTTGAAAAGACAAACCTAATTTGTTTTAAATACACAAAGTTTCCTACCTATACACAAAAGTAATTCTATGTATCCATGGGATTTGGAACAGAAGTTGTTCTCCAAATCCAGGGATCAACTTAATAATACATAGACAAGAATCTTCTCCAAATTTGTAGAGGAAAAACATTGTAACTGTTAGAATTGGTGCAAAGCAGCTGGTTTTAATTGAATGCAGTGTGCCAGCTGCTAATTCTGAAGCTATTCGCAGGGTGCAGAAAGCAGGCAATCTTCCCTATAAAACAACTGCCATAAAAACCACATATATATTCAAATATACACATGGGTTAAATATCAGTTTATACTGTTCCAGCCAACTTGTAAATCAATAGGAAATATTTAAGTTCTAAAAGATACTAAGTCCTGCCCGGGGTCACACTTTGCAAGTGTGGCTACTGGAGAGTAGTTATGCACTCCGATTCGAGGCAAAAAGGTTTGAATAATACATGCACTATTCACATCCAAATGTGGGGAGAAAAAGGGAGGCTGAGTTCAGCGCTATGAAGTTCTCCTCCCTCTCAAGAACACTGCAAAAATTGTCCCTATCTAAGGTCACTTACCCTTGAAAGTCCATGGAGAGTGACGTGAAGACATTTTGTTCAGATTTTTGAGGGGGAGCGATTTAGGAATGCCGCAAGATTGCAACTTTCAAATACACGGACGTGATTTAAATTTCAAAAGTAGTTTTTTCTTTCAGGAAATGTCACCTCTTGCTTTTCAACATTCTCATATTAATAAAATCCCCAATTCAACACCAAATGTAAACCAGTCAGTAAAAAATAAAATCCACAAAGCTCTAAAGATTTGCTAATAAAGCACATCGACCATTTCCAATAATTCCTAACTCCCTTCCGACTGGGAACAGGAAGGGATAACGAAGGAAACAAAGTACATCTATTAAAACAAAACAAAACAAAAAACCCTGGGGTAAACAGGGTATAAGGGGCAACGAAAAGAGGTGTGGGGGTGGGTGGGAGAGCAAAAAGTCCAGCTGATGCTGACACTTAATTGGGAGGAGAGGACGTAAATATCCCAAAGATATAGAAGGGATGGACCGGGTGGGACAGGGACGCAATAGAGGAAGTAAGCGCAAAAGGCCTACCCAAGGGGGCCACTGCAGAAATGAACATCAAAAAGAGCAAGACTGATTAGGAGGGCTATCAGGCCCCAGAGCTTGGGAGCCAGAGGATGTGGCAAACTGGTGGTGCTGTACTGGAAACGCGGACCCCGCGCCAGACATCTCGAAAGCGATCCTGCTACGAGGGGCGAGGGGTTAAACACGGGGTTCGCAGACGTGGAAGGGGGTGCGGCCCCTGGGGCTGTGGCAGGAGGAGATCGGCGGGCAGGCCACGGTCCGTACCTTGTAGTAAACATCGAACTGGATGTTCTCGGGCAAGGAGCGGATGTCTCGGCGGGAGCGGATGTAATTGTCCACGACAGCGGAGATGGCGGTGTTGTAGAGAGTCTCTGGGATCCACTCTAGCTCCACGGCCGCCATCTTCCTTCCCTCCTCCTCCGCCTCCTCCTCCGCCGCCTCCCGAAGGCCCCCACCTCCCTCCGTAGCGAACTCCTCTGCGGCCCCGGAGGATTCGGAGGGGCAGCGGCAGCCACGCGGGTCCACGGCAGAGGGCACGGCTGCCCTGGCTTTTCGGGGACGAGACCAGAGACAGCGGATGCAAACCCGGCTCTGGAGGAGGACAGCGAGTAGCGGGCAGCCGAGCCGAAGCCTCACATTCCGGGTTAGAGAGGAACCCTGGTTCCGTCCCAGCGCCAAGCTCTGCAGGGGTGGGGCTGCGTGTGTGTACGTCATGACGTCAGCCACGCCGCCGCGTCGGAGGGAAGGAATGCGGCAGGCGAAAAACTTGGGAAGGAAGGTCCCCGTTCCTCCTCCCCCTCAGGCCCTTCATGAGGACCCCGGAACCTGTGTGAGGTTATTACAGGGTTTTGAACCTCGTCTTTGGTCATTCGAGGCCTTCTGTAGGTCCTGCAGTGGGATTTCATAATCACTGTTGAGCTTCAGGTAAAACTTTGAATCCTTCCCCGCCCAAGTGCGGTTCTCCACATGCTCAAAAGTGCAGTTGGGGCTTTCGTGTAACTCTGGGAATCCTGTCAGTGGACTCGGGCCACCAACCCAAGTAGAGGACCCGCAGTCCTGGAAGCAGGGCCACGATGGAAGGGAAACTTGCTTTTCCTTTGCACTGTTGCAAGTTTTTACCCTGATATTTTTGAGGCAAATAAAACTTAAAGAATAAAAAAATTTGCTGTAAAAAGAAATTTGATAAGGAGTTAGCCCGATTACAAATGCTATAGAGGTAACATTAAAAATGCTAACTAGAGACTGTTTTGGGATTTAACAGTAAAACTGAAGATTTGCGTTTTCTCCCCGGTTACAGACCCAGCTTCAAGGGTTTGTGGAATACTCTTCCCTTCCTCAGTCTAAACATCTGTTACTTACATAACTTAATTTTGTAAGTATGTTCTCAAGAACTTGGTGCAACATTTCTTTCATTTTTCCTTTCCTTCCTTCTTTTCTTTGTCGTTTTCAGACCGGATCTCACTGCAGTTCAGGCTGGCCTTGAACTGACTATGAAACCCACCCGCCCACACTGGCAAACTCGCAACCTCCTCCGTAAAGCGTTATTATGGACTCACGCATTCTTCTGTTCTAGGAATTTAACAAGGAAATTACAGCCATAATTGTGGGTGATGTGTCAGTCTCATAGTCACTCTATTACAATGCAAATCTCGAAGACAACAATAATATCCTGATATATTTAGTGCAAAAGGAATTGGAAAGAGTTCTTCCAATTTACCCTTTGCCCTGGTATTTCATTGTTAATTGATTGAACAACTCTTAAAAAAAAAAAAAAAAAGTGCACTTTGTCTTCACCAGTTCTTACTGTGTAATCCATAAACCTAGAAAAGTTGTGGGTGGCCTAGAGATGGGGTTGCTGGATTTAGCATGAAAAAATACAGATGGCTAGTTACTTTTAAGTTTCAGATAAACAACAATTTGTTTACTTATTTGTGTGATACTGGGGATCAAGCTCAAGGGTGTTCTATCACTGAGTACATCTCCTGGCCTTTTTTTTTTTTTTTTACTTTGAGGTAAGGTCTTATTAAATTGCCCAGAGTGATAGAATTATAGTTGATCACCACCACCCGAACACAGTGGTAGAGCATCTCTGGATATGATCCCGAGTATCATAAAGATTATTCGTGGTTTACCTGAAATTCAGAATTTTTTGTTCTGTTTTTGGTGTTACTGGCCTCGAACTCACTCTTTTACCAACACCGGCCTTTAGCTTCCTTCGATCCTGTATCAGTCTCCCAAGTGCTGCGGGCATAGGCATATGCTACTATGTCCAGTGAAAATTATAGGTGTTTTAAAGGGGCTTCTGTGTTTTATCCAGAAACTATACTTACACTCTTCACAGTCCTCCGTGAATCCCCTGAATGTAAATACGGATATTTTCAGACATGTTTGAAGAATCAGAACCTCAATTCCAGGGCTATAAACAGGTGAAATTGTGTCAGGCTCACATACTGATACACGATCTTAGATGATAATCACACAGCTAGACATTAAAGATGAGGCGAGGTAAGAGTGTTTGCCTAATATGTTCAAGGCCCCAGGTTCAATCTTCAGCACCATAAACAAAAATATATACATATATTTAAACATATATATATATATATATTTAAAACTAGATCTAGACACAGGAGGCCAGGTGAAAGAGGGGAGTATTGCTCCCTGCTTCACCAGTTTGAGGCTGAATGAATGAGATGGACTTAGAGGTGTTGGCTAATAGGAGGCAGATTGACTGCCCCAAATGATAAGCGTAAGGCCTCTTGAGAAACAATTTACCATGGGGCTTAACGGAGTCAGGACCATTGGTCTTATATCTATACAGAAAGTCCAGGGTAAAAGGAAAGCATTGGCTCCTGAGTTAAGAGTCCAATGTACACTTAATACCCTTAAGAAGCCGCTGAGCTAACTGTGACGGAGCATACCTATAGTCCTAGCAGCTCCGGATGCTGGGGTAGAGGGTTCTCAAACCTAACGCCAGTAGGGCAGTTTAGCCAGACTGTCTCAAGAGGGTAGATGTAAAGTGCTTGTGGTAAAGCATCAAGAGGGAAAAAAAAAAAAAAAAAAAAAAGAAAAAAGAAAAAGAAAAACCTAGCTGAATAGAGAAAACAGTGGGAACTAGGACATTTTTGTTGTAGACTGTTCCCAGTTGAGGAAAAAAAGTTCTTTTGCATTCCAAGAAATTAATTAGACCTATGAAAGTTGGGTTTAACCTCAACAGCTATGCTCTGCTGGAGGTTATATTTTGGATTATAGTGTACAGTGAGTTTCAAGTGGTTAGGGACAAATCAAAACGACACTTGTATGAGATGCTAATGGCATTGGACTTTATCTTTTTTTTTTTTTTTTTCCTGTGTTTGTGTATTG
>PVKA01008823.1:53697-71322 GCA_004027165.1 Ctenomys sociabilis
AAAAAAAAAAAAAAGATCAGACGTGTCAGAAAGATGACAAGTCAGGCATGGTGACTAATAGGCTCTGGCCCTGGTATGAATTGCTGAAATCATTACGGTGGTCATTAGTATGGCCAGTGCCCTTAAAACAAAGACCACCAGCCCCTTCTCCAACTTAGCCCAGGGTACAATTTCCTTTCACCCTTCCGGCTACCTCAGGAAAGACATCCCCCCATTCAGCTCCCTCAGATATATCTAAACATGCCCTTGAAACTCCACCCCTGACCAAAGGCCATAAAAGGCTTAGCCTCCCTTTGTTCCAATCCAGAGAATTCCTTATCTTCCTCACATTCTCTCAGTGTCCTCAAAGATAATAAAGCCCCTTCCCCTTTTTCCTACTGCCTGTTTCTCTGCTGCACCAGGCTCCTGGAAAAAACAAAAAACTGTCAGTAGCCTGTACTCTACTACTGGTTACTCCAGAGGTTGAACCCAAAGGATCACTTCAGTCCAAGATTTCAAGACCAGTTAAATAATTTAACAAGAGCCTGTCTCGAACAATAATAAATATAAAAAATAAGTTCAGATATGGTGGTACACACCTGTAATCCCAACACCCTAGAGTCTGAGACAGTAGGATCCTGAGGCAGGAAGATCACAAGTTTTTGCTCCACCTGGGCAACCTAGAAATTTAGCAAGATCCTGTGTCAAAATTTAAAAAGAAGAAGAAAGGAGGAAGAGGAGAAGAAAGAGGTAAAATAGGGCAGAATTGTGACTTTTGACCAGTGGAGAATATAGCAGAAGTGACACTGCTGAGCCCAGATCAGAAAGGCCACACAGTGTACCTTGTTCTCTGGAAGACTCACCCCAGGATCTATCTTCAAGGCACTATGTGAAAAATAAACTGTCCTAAGGTCCCTATATACTGAGAAATCCTAAGTCATATGGAAGACTAGTAAACATTCTAATCAGCAGTTTCAGAGTCATCCCACCCACTCTTTTGTGTGAAGAGCCTCTAGAAAATTGCAACATTTGATTCACCCCAAGTTTTCCCAGATGAGGGCCCAAGCATCATGGAGCTGAGACTAGCATTCCTCCTAAGCTCTGTCTGGGTGGATTCCTGACCCACAAGACCACAAAGAGATGGTTTGCTGTGCCACAGTGGTTAACTGTGATACTGCTACCAAACCCCCGAAGTTCTTGGAAACCTTAGACTCCGTATGAAGCTCTATGATACTAATCACCTGAGTTCATTCATGAGAAGCATACAATTCATGGTCTATGCTGGACTTCTAACTCTGACAGTAGCTCTGCTGCACTGTTTATAAGAACAAACTGAGCCAGGAGAGGTGCTGTGCACCTGGAATGTTAGCACTGCACAAAGGTAGAGCAGCAGGTCTGCAACTTGGAGCCCAGGCTGGGTAATTTAGCACTTTAGCAGGATCCTGTCTCAACATTTTTTAAAAACTGGGGTGAGGGTGATAGGAGATGTGCCTCAGTATAAAGGCTCTGGATTCAACACACATATACTCAACAACTACCTAGCCACAGATTATCAAAATAAAGGTGATGGTTTTTGTCTTAAATGTGAGGTCTTTTTCAGAGCCCTTCAAGTCTGTATTTACATATTGTATTCAACTCCCATCAACTACAGACTAGCAGCCACATAAATAATGTGTTCTCATAAACAGGGCCTTCAGGGCACACCTATCACCCTGAATATCACATATGCAAAATGCCTGGGTAATTTGATAATGACCCGTGGAACTTGGCAGCCACTGAAAGGCAAAGCAAGTCTTTCGTCAACAAGTCCTGGTCACCTGGTGAAACAAGGCAAATAAATCTGGCCTAATTCTCATCTCTGGTCACCTATATCTGCAGAAAACTCAAAAGTGATTTCTCCCCAAGCGACCGTCCATCTTGCTTTCACCCTGTTTACTGACATTGCATCTTTTTAATTAAGGATTCTTTCTGCTGTCATTGGCCACTGTTATCTACATTAACATATCTGACACCCCTAACTGCCCCTGAGGAGCAATGGGAAATGATAACCTATAACTTTTTTTTTTTTTTTTTTTTTTTTTTGTCTTTTTGAGACAGGGTCTCGCTATGCAGTTCAGGCTGGCTTTAAGCTCACTTTGTAGCTCAGGCTGGTCTCGAACTCACAACAATCCTCCTGCCTCAGCCTCCCGAGTGCTGGGATTACAAGCATGCGCCACCACGCCCGGCATAACCTATAACTTTGACCCATCTTTAGTTTGAGGAATCCCACCTGGAGCTTTCCCTCCCCAGCTGGAGCATTCTACTTAGCTGATAGTCTGAAGTAATCAGGATAGAAGGACAGAGTACTTTTTAATTTGCAATGTCCTTCCTGATCTAGTGTATGGAATAAAGGATTAAGGATTGTTGTTTGGAAAGATAAACATGTAAACAATAATAACAATTTAGTGCAAGAAACATTGTGATAAGGTTTGTGCAGGATATTGCATGTTGATTACCAAGGAAAAGATAATGACTTGGTTGGAAGTTCCAATATAAGTCAATTCCCTAAGTATTATTCACAGGAAAGTAGTACTGGAGCACGTTTAGTTGAAAAATTACAAGTACATTCATTTTCATTTTCACCTTTTCCTTACAACTAGTGAAATTTGGGGAAGAAATTTTCTACTTACCAAAATATATATAACAAAATTATAAATAAAAGTTAATAGTGCTTCATGTATGAGAATAAAAAGTTAATAACTCTTTCAAAACAATAAAAACTACTGTAACAGAGAATGCTATACACACACCCCATCCAGTATACTCCAGTTTCTTAGTGGCCCATGTAATAGTTCCTGTTCCAGTCCCAGTTGCTCCTGTCTCTTAGAAACGACTGGTCCCTGGGATGCACATCATCTAAAACTCCAATTGACCATACAATCTGCCTCTTTACTTCCTGCTTACTTGTTCCATATAAACCCTAGACCACCAGAGATCAGGGCCTGAAATTCTGGGAATGATCCCAACCAGTCAATGTAAAATAAAATAAATCTGCCTCCAAATCCTGAGTGCTGTTTGGGTGTTCGTGCTTGTTGTTGCAGTAGGAACAAGATTACTCTAAGCAACATGATGTAATTAACAATGGTAACTATTTTGCTATCCAAATGGGGTATGATTATCCTTATCCTTCAACACCCCAGTAATCACTTCTGTCAAAATCCTAAAAAGATATAGCTAAACCAGTACTCACGGGCCTGTAATCCCACCTCTTTTGGAGGCTGAGGCAGGAGAACCTTAATATCAAGCCCAGCCTGGGCAGGTTAGCAACTTAGTGAGTCCCTGTCTCAAAAAGTAAGGGCCAGAGGTATAGCTTAGTCTAAAATGCCCTGACCTCAACCTCCAATTCTGAGGGGGAAAAAAGGGCCTCTCGTATCTTACTTCAAGGGAGATAAACTACATTGTCTTCTGCCTCACAAAGTTACCTACTTCTTTAAAGTCCAAACTTTCAGGGCCAGTGAGCTCAACAGACTAAGCACCTGGTTAGGCAAGCAGGGACCCAGGTTTGGTCCCCAGCACCAGCCCCAGCTGCTTCAGGCTTACTGAGTGATCCTCCTATCTCAGCCTTCCCAGTGCTGGGATTACAGGTATGCACCACCACACCCAGTTTGGTGGCCAGCACAATGCACCCAGGGTTTCAGGGCCCGCACTTGGCATATGGTACCAGGGACTGAACCTAGGTCCTTGTACTTGCCAGACAGGCACTTGAGACTGCTAAGCTAGCTCTCCAGCCCCTGCCTTAGCCTCTTGATTGCTGGGATTATAGGAGTATTCCACCACAACCAGCCTATATTTTATTTTATAAAATAGTTATGGCATATGTGAAATAAATTTTTCTTTTTTTCCCAGTGCACTGAGTTACATATCCAGCCCCTATTTAAAACATTTTTAAATGTAAAATTCATTGTCATTGATTCAAATGTACACAATGCTGGGCAATCATCAACATTATCCATTTCCAGAAAAATTTAATCCTCAAAATAAAAAATTCTATCCTTACTGGCCAGTAAATCCCCTCCAGGGGTAGCAGCACATGTAATCCACTTGGAGGCTAAAGCAGGAGAGCTGCCATGATTTTGGAAGCCTGGCTACACAGTGAACTCAAGGCCAACCTGAACTACATATCTGACCTGTCTCGAACAAAAATAACAGTATTTCATTCTCCTGTCCGCCCACAGGCCTTGGCAACTGTCTTGGACTATGCCTGATCTAGGTAACTAATATTAGGACACAAATATAATATTCATCCTTTAGTGTCTGGCTTATTTGTATTTCAAGGCTCATCCATGTTGTAGCATGTATCAGACTTGTGTTCCTTTTTAAGGCTTAATAATATTCCATTGTATGTAAATACCACATTTTGTTTATCCCTTCATCTATTGATGAACACTTGGGTTGTTTCTACTTTTTGGCAATGTAAATAACATTGCCATGAACAGAAGTGTACAATATCTCTTTACATCCCTATGTTCAATTCTTTTTTGGGAATGCACCAAGAAGTAGAATTGCTAGACCATATGGTGATTCTATGTTTAACTTCTTGAGGAACTGCCAAACTATTTTCCATAGCATCTACCCCATTTTACAATCCCACAAGTAATACATAAAAGTTCTAGTTTTGCCACATCCTTGCCCATGCTTGTTATTTTCCACTTTTAAATATGTAAGGGGAGGGGGTATGATGGCACACACCTATAATCCCAGAATTTGGGAGGGATTAGTTTGAGGAAGCCCACCTGGAAATTTGTTTCATTGCAAGTTCACCACGAGCTTGGGCTACAAAGTTAGTTCAAGGCCAGCCCAAACTACCTAGGCAGACCTTGTCTCAAAAAGACAAAAAAAAAAAAAAAAAAGGTACGTTATATATATATACAAATTCCCAGTGTTATGATTATGTTAAAAGAGTAACAATAGGGCTGGGGAGATGGCTCAGTGAAATAAGTGCTTTTCTGACAAGCGCAAGGGCCTGAGTTTGATTCCCGGTTCCACCGGAAAAAAAAAAGAAAAAGAAGAAGAAAGCAAAATAAATAATTAATTAAATATTTTAAAAAATTGAATTAAAAGAAAAGAGTACCAATAAAGTTAATTTAAAAATAAATATATAGGGGGCTGGGGAGATGGCTTAGTAGAATAAGCACTTCCCTGGCAAGCACAAGGGCCTGAGTTCAATCCCTGTTTGAGGTCAGCCTGGGCTATGTAGTGAGTTCAAGGTGAGCCTGAACTGAATTACATAGCAGGACCTTGTCTCAACAAACATATATATATACCATTCCCCCACATTAAGATAAAAATGTAGCAGTCATCATCCTGCTGGGAATGAAGTAGTATGAAAATATTTTTATATTTCACAAAAATTGACAGTACAATGATGAGCTAGTCCAATAAGAAAAGTATACCAAATACAAGGAATTAACGAGAAAGTCTTATATGTTGGAGAAATGTTTAAGCAAACATTTCAGTGCCTTAATAATGAGTGTGCAAATTCCCACCTGATTTATAGATGTTTTCGCCTGTGCTCAAGTAACCACAGGGAGAATATTCCTACAGCTTGTTTGGTGGTAAGATGCTAGTTTTGAAGTGTGAACAGTTGTTAATCTGCAGCCCTTCCCCTACCCATGGAGGTAGAAGATAGAAGTTCATGTGGTTCTGAGCTCATTTGTTTTAAGTGAAAGAAAAAGACAAGATTTTTCTGTTTCCTTTGGAAAGTCTAGGCTCTGAAGGGAAAAAGAAAAGAGCTCACATGCACAGACAACAGAATAGATTTGGGACTGACTTGATGGCTCGAATGTCCCTGCTCTCTGGATCAGTCATTCTCCCTGGGAAGGGGAAAAGGAAAGATGGAGATGCCCAGAACAGGAAGTAGAAATCTGATTATGGAGGAGGTGCCCAGTGCCAACCCCTCAACACTGCCACCTGCATATATCCTAGAGTCAGAATGGAGGGGAGACATTTATGGAAGCTGAGTACATAAATTCTACTTTCGTAGGAAGGGTCCAGAAAAGCAATACAAAGCTGAGATGGGGACAGCTGTCTGATATGGCCTGGTAGATGAGCATTAGGTATCACAAGTCCCCCAGGATGATATAGGCGGTTAGCAACCTCAGAGGGCCCCTAGTGTGGTGTGATGGTAGGCTGACTCTGCATTGTCTGGGGATAACTGCACCTCTGAATTGCCTTGAGCAACTGTGCTGGTTAATCTGGATTGTCAGCTTGACCAGGTTAAGAGACTTGGACAAGTGATGGAATTGTGAGGCACCAACTGCATCAGTGGGTTCACTCAGGATGAGTTCAGGGCTAAATGGGCTGTCAGGAGGTGGGGCCTTGCTGCAGGAAGTGGGTCCTGAGTGTGTGACATTTGCAACCACATCTGGTCCCTGGCCTTTCCCTCTCTGGCTCCTTTCCTCTTGTTCTGCTTCCCAGCTGCCAGGGAGTGAGCCATTTTCTTCTACCATGACATTTCTGCCATGGAGCCAGCCAACACAGTCCAAACAAACCTCTCCTTTACATTGTGGGTGTCAGGCATTTTGTCCTAGCAATAGAAAGGTGACTAATACAGCAACCCAAGAGTTGCTCAGAACCACAGGATGTTTTCTGCGTGTGCAAGCAGGTTGTTGCTGTTCTAGTAACTAGGTCTTTGGCTATTTTGGTTTTGTTTTAGTATGAATTGAGAGATAGGGTCTAGATTAAATCTTCTGCATGTGGATTACCAGCTTTCCCAGCACCATTTGTTAAGGTTTTTTTTTTTTTTTTTTTTCTTCTTCAGCACATTTTTGGCCCCTTTGTCAAGACCACATGGACTAATATACCTGCATCCTCTATTCAGTTCCAGTGATCTACCTGTGTGCTTTTGTGCCAGTACCACATTACTTTTATTACTATAGCTTTATAACATAATCTGAAGTCTGGGATTATAATACCTTTTGCTTTGCTCTTATTGCCCAGGATTGCCTTTGCTATTCTGGTCTCTTCTGGTTCTGAATAAATTTTTTTTTTTTTTTTTTTTTTTTTTTTTTTTTTTTTTTTTTTTTTTTTTTTTTTTTTTTTTTTTGTCTTTTTTGAGACAGGGTCTCACTATGCAGTTCAGGCTGGCCTTAAGCTCACTTTGTAACTCAGGCTGGTCTTGAACTCACCAACAATCCTCCTGCCTCAGCCTCCCGAGTGCTGGGATTACAGGCCTGCACCACCACGCCCAATTTTAGGTTAGTTTTTTCTAGTTCTGTTGAAAATAATATGTGTGTGTGTGTGTGTGTGTGTGTGTTGTTGTTTTTTGTTTTTTTTTTTTTCATGCAGGGTCTCGCTATGCAGCTCAGATTTGTAGTGATCCTCCTGTCTCAGCCTCTCCAGCACTGGGATTATAGGCATGTACCACCACATCTGGTTTCAAAGGCCGGCTCTGTGCCCAGGTGCAGCACAGTATGTGGTACTGGGGATTGAACTTGGGTCCTTGTGCTTGCCAGGCAGGTGCTTAGACTGCTAAGCTATCTCCCTAGCCCTGAGAATACTGTTCATATTTTGATTGAGATTATATTAAATCTACATTCCTGTTTTGGCAATAAATGGCCAATTTGACAAAATCGCTTCTGCTTAGCCAGGAACAGAGGATGTCTTTCCATTTTCTGATGTCTTCTTTGATCTCCTTGTTCAGAGTATGATAATTTTTGTGATAGAAGTCTTTTGCTTCCTTGCTTAGGTTAACTTCAAAGTATCACATTTTTTTAAAGTCCTATTGAATGGAATTGCATTCCTAATTTTTTTCTCAGTGGTTTCATTGTTGGTTTATGAGAATGCTGTTGGTTTTTATATGTTGGGTTTATATCCTGGTATTATCCTGAATTTGCTTATTAGTTCTAAGAATCTTTGGTGCAGTTTTTTAGATCATATATATATATATATATATATATATATATATATATATATATATATATATATTTTTTTTTTTTTTTTTTTTTTTTTTTTTTTTTTTTTTTTTTTTTTTTTTTTTTTTTCAGATCCAGGGATTGAACTCAGGCCCTTGCGCTTGCCAGGGAAGCACTCATTCCACTGAGCCATCTCCCCAGCCCCTAGGTCTTCTATGTAAAGGATAATGTCATAATGTCATCTGTGAATAAGAATACTTTGACTTCTACCTTTCCTATACATATCCTTTTTATTTTTTCTCTTGCCAGATTGCTCCGACAAAAGTTTCATATACTATATTGAACAGGAGTGGTGAAGGTAGACATACTTGTGTTTTTCCATGAGCCAGTATTTTTTAATTTTTTTTTTTTTTGTTCCAGGGATTGAACTCAGGCCATTGAGCTTTCCAGGAAAGTGCTTCTACTGAGCCATCTCCCCAGCCCAAGTATCTTTTTTTTTTTATTGCCATCAAGAAGTAATAGCTGGGCTGAGGTAGGACAAGTATAAGGGTATTATTTGTTTGTTAGGTTGTTTGTTTTCAAGACAGAGTCTCAATATGTAGTTCTGGCTGGCCTTGAACTCCATGTGCAGCCCACATTGATCTTGAACCCTCAGCTTCCTAGATGCTAGGATTACAGGTGTGGGCCATGCCCAGCTGAAAACTGTAACCTCAAGGTCACCATGAAAAATTTAGCAAGACCATCTCAAATTAAAAAGTGAAAAGGACTAGGGGTGTAGCTCTGCAGTAGGGCTCCCCTAGGTTCAATCTCCAAAATTCAGGAAAACAATCTATAATTTTGTTCCAGAGGATATTTTAAAAATTATTTACAGTTAGTTTGTTTATTTATTTATTTGGTACATACAGGGTCTCACTACACATCTCAGACTCGTAGTGATCCTCTTCTTAGCCTCCCCAGCACTGGCCATCACACATGGTTTCAGCGGCCAGCACAGCACCTTTGGGGGGTGTAGGGGTCAGTATGGCATTGGCACCAGGGATGGAACCTAGGTTCTTGCTCTTGCCAGGCGGGCACTGCCCCTGAACTATATCCCAGACCTTCTTATATATTTTGAGATTTTTATCAAAATTTCATTTTGCTACAGAACTTCCTCAAGAGGAAAAAAGAATTCTCTGTTGATAGGTGGCTTGCATTTCCTCCAAACTCTGAGCGGCAGAGATGTAGCTCACTGGTAGTGCGTGTACCTAGTATGTCTAGGTTCAATCCGAAGCATTAAAAAACTACAAAAATGAACGTCTCGTGTGAGTCACTGAGCTATTCAATTTCTCCTAAGCTGGGCCTCTTAGACCGAGGCTGCAACATTCTGCCTGCCTGCTTTGCCCCGGAGTGTGCCAGATGGGTGTGGGGCAGACCAGCAAGCTAAGACCCGTCAAAACAGGAAAATAGAGGCCAAAGGGCTATGCTAGGGTTTTAAAGGCTTACACTGCTGTGCACTGACTGTTGTGCCTAGACTGTTACTATTAATTTACTGGGGATTGAATCCAGGGAGCACTGAGCTACCTCCTTAAGCCCTTTTTCTTTTGAGACAGAGCCTTGCTAAATAGCTCAGGTGGGGCTTGAACTTGCTATCCTCGTGCCTTAGCTTCCCAAATAGCTGGGATTATATTTGTAAACCACCGGAACCCAACTTCTTACTTTTTTTTTTTTTTTTTTTTTTTTTTTTTTTTTTTTTTTTGTCTTTTTGAGACAGGGTCTCACTATGCAGTTCAGGCTGGCCTTAAGCTCACTTTGTAGCTCAGGCTGGTCTCGAACAATCCTCCTGCCTCAGCCTTCCGAGTGCTGGGATTACAGGCATGTGCCACCATGCCCGGCTTCTTACTATTTTTGAATTCCTCACTTTCCTCCTTGTTTGTTGTGGTTGCCTAAAATTAATTAGAGCTCAGCCAGCTGATCTCACTGGCTACTGTGGTAGATCACCATTCAGGAGAGCCAGGTTCTTTTCAAGATTCTTTTCTGTTGCAATTCAAGATTCACAGCAGAAACACTGCTCCACTGTCATTTTATTTATTTATTTATTTTTTCCACTGTCATTTTAAACCTCATATGAGAAAACATGGAGAGTTCTATTTTTTTTTTTTTATCTTTGAAATATGGAAAAGCTACCAGGATTCAAATGGAATCATCTTTAATTCCTTCCTCTTTCTCACATCCAACATTCTACCCACCAGTAAATCCTGTTGGATTCTCTTTCAAAATATTCACAGATGATAATGTGTTACACATGTGTACATGGACACTACTGCCCTTCCCCTACCTCTGTTGTTACCACCTTGTTCAGACCACCATCACCTCTCACTGGGATGACTGCAGGTCCCTCTTAAAATGGTCCTACCGCACTCACCCTTGGCCTTCCTCTGCTCAAAATATTGCAAAGGCTTCCCCAAGGGACAGGAAGTGCTCTCACAGCCTGAAATACCCAGCCCGCCTTGCCTCTCTGAGCTGACTTCCTGCTACTCTCCACCACTGTGCTCCAGCCCCAGCGGTCACCTTGCTCTTCTGCATGCTCTGCCTTAGCATGCTCTTCCTAGATGCACTAACTATTGGCTTTGTCACCTACTGGAGGTCTTGCTCCAGTAATGCATTTTTAGGGAGGCTTTTCCTGACACCCTAAGTAACACTATAACCTGTCCTCCAACCCATTATTCTTTTCTGTTTGTTTTTATTTTTTGTAACAAGGTCTTAATGGTGTAACCTAGGCTAGCCTTGATCTCAGCCTTCTGAGTGGGATTATAGGTATGTGTCACCACGCCTGGCCTTTCTAACCCATTATCCTGAATCCTTTCTTTTCTCTGCTTCATTTTTTTTTTCCAGTAGCACATGCTACCTTCTAACATATAACATAGACTAGGAATTATTGTTTTTATTGTTACTAAATGTCTTCCTTCTAGACTGAATTCTAATATAGAAGGGATTTTTGTGTTTTGTGCACTGTTCTGTCTCCATGTCAGCACATAGCAGGTGCTCTTGTCAAGTTAAATGGGCAGGATTTAATATACATAACCCTTGATTGTTAAATATCAGCTTCACTGATACTGCTTAGCTTACTGGCTCCTTTTGTAATAACCTAAAATGTAGGGTCCAGGGAGATAGCTCAGTAGAATAAGCACTTGCCTGGCAAGTGCAAGGTTCTGAGTTCAATCCTCAGTACCGCAAAAAAAAAAAAAAAAAAAAAAAACACTAAAAACTAAAACTAAAATGTAGATAATGTCAGTTTATATTTTTTCCAAATAGAGGTAATCTAGAAAATTCTCAATGTGCAAGCCAATGAAGTGAGATAATCCAAAATTTTAAGAAATTGTTGATATAAATTGTTCTCTCCTTCAAACTTCATTAGTGTTTGTTTTATTTTTTATTTGAGATAGGGTGTCAATACATAATTCACGCTGGCCTTCAATTTATGATCCTTCTGCCTCAGTATCCCACAGCCAGGATTATAAATGTGTGCTTCTGTGCCCAGCTCAAATCTTTCATAGTTCATCTGATTCAACTTCATGGAAATACTCAAGAGACTGAGGTAAGAAAAGAGTTCTTCATTAGTTTCTAAAAACAAAACAAGTGTTTGTCTTATAAATCTCTTTCATTTGTTCCTTTAGTTTTTCTTTTCTCATGGTACTGGAAAATGAATTCAACACCGTGCACAGGGCCTTACACACACCAAGCAAGTTATCTACCACTGAGATACATCCTACTTTTTTTATCTTTAATGTTGAGCAACATCTCCCTAAACTGCATACAAAGGCCGCAAACCTGTAACCCTCCTGCCTCAACCTCCCGAATAGTTGGGATTACAAGCATGTGCCACTGTGCCAGGCACTGTTAACAAATTTTGAGTGATTTCATCAGTGAGTTGGAGAGAGGAAGTAGAATGGATGTGATTTGTTCACCCTTTGGCCAATTTACGGCCTTTTTTTTTTTTGCAGAACCAGGGATTGAACTCAGGCCCTTGTGCTTGCCTGGGAAATGCTTATTCCACTGAGCCATCTCTCCAGCCCCATGCTTTGTATTTTTTTTTTAATAAATATTTAAGGTACTCCTGACTTCTGGTAAAAAATTCTGGCTTGAACAACAGTCATTTGCTGCCAAAAACTTCCCTCTTTGCCAAAACTCCATTGTAACAAAAAACGGCACTTTAAAAATAAAACATAAATCAATAAGAATAAAGAAAAGGACAATTGGAATGTGGGTGAATGGGTGTTAGCTGACTTAACAGACCTAGGAAAGCACAAACACAACACAACACTGGAGAAAATGGAGACCCAATCTGATCTGTTTCACAGAACTCGTAAAAGAATCAAGAACTGGTGGTGTGCAGTATCCCAGGAATTTGGGAAGGGGAGTGGG
The DNA here is from genome assembly GCA_004027165.1 of Ctenomys sociabilis. Taxonomy (NCBI): domain Eukaryota; kingdom Metazoa; phylum Chordata; class Mammalia; order Rodentia; family Ctenomyidae; genus Ctenomys; species Ctenomys sociabilis. The sequence continues at coordinate 65,970 of PVKA01008823.1, forward strand.
AAGGGCTAAAAACAGAAGAACAGACTGCAGATTTGCTGAGGAAATATTAGATAACCTGTGCCCACCCACCCACATCCTGCCAGGTAACTCCACTTCCCCACCCTAGCAAAGGAATAGATGTTTGTTCTTTAGAAAGAGTCAGACACAGCTTGGTCTGGTCTGGTTTGGGTGGAACCAAGTTCAAATCAGTAGGAAGTCAAGAAGCTCAGTCCAAACTGGGGGTCATCAACAGGGTTCCAAGAGCAAAGATAGGTTCATAGACTGCAGCTTTTTCTAATGTGTGTGCTGAGGTGCTCCTCTTACCCACAGCCTCCCGAAAGGCTGACAACTAGATCTGGTGCTGAAGAGGCCTTGCTGGAAGTCTGAACTGCCTAGTAGAATGAGAGGACCTCACCTCAAGGCTTCCTCGGCAGAATTGCTGCCCCAGATTCCCCTATGGAGAAGGCCACAGTGGACAGGCTCCACCCACTCTTGGCCTGGGGCTTCTTATGAGACAGGAGCGTCACCAGACAGCAGAGGAAAGCATAATCAGAACAAATGGGAGGAAAGTAATTTGAAAGAAATAAGGGTCTCACTACACAGATCAGACTTATAGTGATTTTCCTGTTTTCAGCCTCCCAAAGGCTGGGATTACAGGCCTGCACCTGAGCTATCTGGTTGGCCCTAAGAAATCTATATGATAAAGAAGAAAAAAACCCAAACCAAACTATTATGTCTTCAGAGATGTTTCACCTATTAAGCAGGAGTAAAGAGGCCCGCCAGATAGCTCAGCAGATTAAAGCACCTGTGTAGGCAGAGTAGCGGTTTGGATTCCATCTATGTAGCGAGCTCCTGTAGACTCTGTGGCAAATACAAAAAAGAGAAATAAGATGTCAAGTTTAAAGAAGGAACATTTAAACAGTATTAGAGAGCAAAAGAGCTCTTGGAAATTAAAAAATATAATCAGGGGAGCTGAGTTTTAGGTCAGTAAATGTCAGAGGTCAATCCCCAGCAACACACACACACACACACACACACACACACACACACACACACACACACACACCCCAACACACCTATCTCAGAAGTTAAAATTTCTAGTGATTTTAGAATACAAAAATACAAAGTTAAGGTATCTCTCAGAATGGTGAAGAAAATTTTAAATTTAGAAAATAGGATATGGGGTATGGAAGTTGGCTAGAAAGAAAAATATTTTGAAGTATTACAAGCTCCAGAAAAGATGATAGAGAAAAACAAAAAAACAAAAGTCAGAAAATAATTCAGGGATATTTTCCCAAACCAAGGACACAGCTATCTGAATACACAGACAAAAGAGCTCACCATGTATCAAGCAAAGTGGATGAGAATACTCTCATCACTTTAAAATTTTAGTACGCTGGGGGCCAAAAAATAATTCTTTTTAAAATGACATCAAACTTCGCAGTTGCAACACTGTTGTGGAAATATGTGTTAGTGCATAGTCTCAGGAAATTCCTTTGGGATAAAATTATTTCCATCCTGAAATTCTGCACTCAGCCCAATTATCAGCTAGCTGCAAAGATAAGAAAAGTATTTTCAGGCATAAGATGTCTTTAAAAAAAAAAAAAAAAAAGCCCAATTGTTTCTTGTGTATTCTTTTTCAAAAAACTAATAGGGAGTGGATCCTACCAAAATGAAGTAGTAAGCCAAGTAGAAGGAAATATTACGACACAAAATTAGGGGTTACAATCAAAAGAGGTGAAGTAACGTACTAGGATGGTTGTCAGAGAGAGCTCTGCAAGACAGAGGGGTGGCTGCAGGCGGAGTGGCCCAGAGGGCTCTGGAAGAGATGTCTGACAGTAAACTGAAACACTCCTATTCTGAGAGAACTGAATTTTTTCTTTTGATACTGGAGACTAAGTCTAAGCCTTCCCATTAAGCTATATCCCCAACCCCTCATTTATTTATTTATTTAAAGACAGGATCCTGCTAAATCAGTAATTTGCCCAGTTGAGGCTTGAACTTCTGATCTTTCTGCATTAGGCAGGTTTACTTTATTTAATTAACTAATTTATTTTTATGTATGTATGTATTTATTTATTTATTTTTTTATTTTTTTATTTTATTTTTTTATTTTTTTTTGTAGTAGTGGTGGCTGAACTCAGGACCCTGCGCTTGCCGGGCAAGCGCTTATTCTACTGAGCCATCTCCACAACCCCTCAAAAGCACTTTTTTTAATGCCTAAATTGATAACCTAGATGAAATGAAAAACAAGAAAAAAAAATCAATGATTTTGTTTGTTTGTTTGTTTTTGGCCTATGGATCAAATTCAGGACCTTATGCTTGCCAGGAGGCACTGTGTCACTGAGCTATATTCCTGGTCCAGTGAATAATCTTTGTTGGTGTCAGAAATTGAATCCATGCCCAATACTCCTTCTACCACTAGGCTATACCCTCAGCCTCATAGAATACTATTTTTGTTTTTGGTGGGGGGGTACTAGGAATTAAACTCAGGACCTTGCCTTTACCATGCTCAGCTGTATATGTTATTATTAGATATAGAGGGAGATTCCAAATGAACCACCTAAGAGGAAACTGGTTGCCTCTGAGAAAAGTATTTCATCCAAAGTATAAACTTATAAAGGCATAAAAGTCCTCAATAGGAACACTGTTGTTGGGAAGCTGTCCACTAGCTCATGGACTGTGTGAATGACTGCAAAGGAAAAACTTTCCATTCTAAAATAGTTTGGGAATAGAAAATGGAAAGTCTGACTGCCATCTCACATAACACACTGTATTAGGGTTCTCAAGGAGAAAAATATATGTATAATTATGCAAGGCATTCATTAGGTAAGCTCAGCAGGGATAGGAGAGTCTACAGTGGCCATCTGGACTCTGGAGAACAGAGGGTCAGGGGCTGCTCGACCCAAAAACCCCCAACCAGAGGCTCTGAGGGTCCAGCACCAGGCTCAGGTCAGGGGCCTGGCAGCTTAGTGAAGAGCTGCTGGTGTGGCTCTGTGGTAGAAGGTTGTATACACCAGAGGCTGGCGTCCAAAGGCAACAGCGGCAGAACACGCACCCCTTCAAGCAGACTGGAGCACTCCAGAGACAGAATAAAGTCCTCCTTTCCTGTTTCTTTCCATCTAGGCTACCAGCCTAATGACTGGGACCACCCATAACCAGGGCAAGCGTTCCACCTTAGGTTGCTGGCCTACGTTCCAGTTACCTGCAGACACACCCAGAGCTGTGTTTTACTAACCTGCTAAATGTTTCTTCATCCAGTCAGGTTGACAATGACAATTAATGGTCACAACAAGTTATAGAACTGTTTGACTCTTGAAAATATGTAGATGTATAACCTTAAATACAGTACTAGTCACTGACAGAGGGGGAGGAGAAGAAGGAGGGGAAAGAGAAATAAAAAGAACTATGAAAGAATTAAGATATGTTAGGAAAATGTACCAACTCCCCACAGAGAATGTAATCATTATGTACTGCAAACACATACTAATAAAAATAGATTTACTAGGGGCTGAGGAGATACCTCAGTAGAATAAGCACTTGCCTGGCAAGAGCAAGGGCCTGAGTTCAATCCCTGGTTCCGCAAAAAAGAAAGATTTACTGAGAAAAAATACTAATAAAGTAAATAATTCTAAATTTTCTCTCAGGCTTTTACAGAGAGCAAATTGCTCAAGCAATGGCCATGACTCATCCACATGGCTGACACTGACAAAGGATCTACAAAGTGAGGTACAGGGTTACAGGATAAACCCTGAGGGGACTTGACTGACCTCATCAGATACAAAAGTTACATTTTTTGTTATGTAGGTCTTGCTTTATCTTGGTCTTAACCATCCAGCAAAAAAGTATAAAAACGAGGTATATAAAACAAAGCCATGGGGCCAGGGAGATGGCTCAGTGGAGTAAGCGCTTCCCTGGTAAGCACAAGGGACTGAGTTCAATCCCCGGTTCTGCCAATAATAATAATAATAATAATAATAATAATAATAAAATAAAACAAAGCCATAATAATATGCTGAGCTGTAAATGGCTCTAGTCAACAACTCCTGTGGATAACCCACTGCTACTGTGGACTACTGGACTGTGTTGGAGTGTTTCGCTGAATTCAAGCACCTATAATAATTGAATGCCAATAGAATACCCATCTCTGCAGGACTAAACAAAAAAGGGGATACAAAGGAAGGATCATTCTGTATTTATATATACAGTACAGTTAGGATAAATATACAGTACTTTCATGTAATTCTATGCGAAGAAAGATTTGCACTAATAGTGTTTGGACAGGATATCCTGTCTACTTCTTGTACTATGGATAACCACTAGGGAGATAACAATGTAAAAAGTATTAATTATTGAAACTATACTGTAGTTCAGCTTTTTAAAAAAAAGATTGGTATATAGCTACATTCTCCTAATTCAATGAATAGAGGCATCTGCTCTAATAGTGTTTGTAGATAGAATATCATGTCTGCACCTTGTACAACAAATAACCACTCTGAAAACAATATGCAATGTATTAATTATTGAATCTGTTCTACTAATTTGACTTGAAACTGTCTCATTGCTATTTGTTCTTCAATAAAATTATGGAAAATAAAATAAAAAGTAAATAATTCTATTTGGCAGACTATATTAAAAATAAATTCAGACAAAACCAAACAAAAAGGGGGATATAAATTAAAGACCATTTTGTAGTGAAAAAAATATGTATCTGTATATACAAAATAGTTAGGATAGATATACAACTACTTTCTCTTAGATCAATGAGAAGATTTGTACTAATACTGTTTAGAGGGGCCAAGGAGATGGCTCAGTAGAATAAGCACTTGCCTGGCAAGCATGAGGGCCTGAGTTCAATCCCCAATTCCACCAAAAAAAAAAAAAAAAAGTATATATATATATACTGTTTAGACAAGATACCATGTCTGCATCTTGTACTCTGAATAACTACTAAGAAGACAACAATATGCAATATATTATTTATTGTAACTGTCCTACTAACTTGTTTTGAAACTACTTCATTGTTATTTCTTTTTCATTAAAATTAATAATGAGCCCTGTGGGCAGAGTTGGGGCAGCATGTGGTGCCAGGGATCAAACTGTGGTCCTTGAACTTTGTCGAAGTAGGCGCTTTACCCCACTGAACTATACTAAGAATCTCACCACCCGTATTCTAAAAAGTAACTCACTAGGATTAAACAAGCTGGTAATATCCTTCTACAATTCCACTCATCTACTTGGTAAAGTAACAAATGCCTAACTTAAATATTAGGAAAATGTTTGTTAGCATGTGGACTTTATTAAATTCTGATGCCAGCTGTAAATTTGAAATTTTCTTTTTATTCTTTTTTCTTTTTTTTTTTTTTTTTTTTTT